>JAOTOL010001439.1:662500-867500 GCA_034440575.1 Imbricaverruca yamaguchii
AGGTACTTTGGGATACACAGAGAGGGGGTACTTGCCTGCCTCTGAGAAGCCCCTTTCCTTGTTTGGTTAAAATATACATGGCATGGAAAAATTACACGAATAGCAAAATATAGCAATTTTATTTCAATTTCAACTTCTGTTTCTTCCATAGGCACTCATCACATAAATACGATGCGAATCTTGTTTCGCTTCCTGCTTAAATATTCCACGGTTTGGAGTATTAGGATGTACTTATTGCTGAGAAACAGACATAGTTAGCGATGGCTAACATACAGACAAGACAGAAATAGACACCGAGAGCTGGCTATGCTTTGGATAATCGTCAGTACGTTGACTAATAAGGAGCCATGCTGTTTTGTGTTACACTTTGACCGTGCATTTCGTCAAACCAGACCCACACCTAGCACCGACTATTACAGATTCGGTGCTTGGTACAAAGCCGGCTATTTATTTATTTATTTATTTAACAATACATGTCCTCCACGTGCAGTGGCTGTTACGGACTGTTGTGGTGTATTCATCTTCATTGATGTACGCATTGCTATTACTCATGTGATCACATTCATGTTTACACAGTCGAACGCGTGCAGTACGGGACATCAGTTGTTTTTATAATTGCTTCTATCACTTTGACAATTGTTTTATCCATTCCCTGCACATTTGTGTTTGCATCCTCGCACAAAGCCCGTCGATGCCTTTCGTTTGAAGTCAATGTTGCCGGCTCGCTGTCGGGTCTGTAAACGTCGAACCCTGCCGCCCGACTTAGGGCTTCAAGCCTGATATGCTGTCCAACTTGGACTTCGAAATTAATCAGATTCCATTCGGCGTAATTAGAGGCCGACCGAGTCGTGGTAGATCATTAACCCGTACCGTCTCGGGAGGGGGGGTCTTCAACCGCCCCCTCCGATTTTTCGTGAATAGCGGACGAACGGCGCTCGGCAGCACGACCAAATTTGGCGTACCTTTTTCCACATCAATTTTGCATGCTGTTTCACAATTTTGAAGTTAGGTCATCTAGGGTCAATGAGCTAGTCAAGGTCAAGTGAGGTTACCTCCAATAAGTTCAACCAGTCGTCACGCTTTAACGGATACAAATATTTTAATAAAACTTTCAGCGTTTGCTTATCTTTATGGATGCAACAAAACGTACGAGTGGATTTTTTTTTTTTTTTCTTTTTTTGACTACATATAATTTTTTGCATATTTGCCAACTGCGGTTAAAATAGAAGATTCTGGCTAAAGTATGCATTTTTTATTAAGAAAATTTGACTTCCAACAACGTTTCCCGTTGTCAACGTTGTCAATCCCCCCCCCGAGACTGGGTGTGAGGATCTGACCGGAGAAACGGCGAGCGTTAATTATTGAATCAGGTCAGGGGAGAGCCAGTGACACATTTTGTGTACTTCAACATCGACTTTATATTGTCAGAAATCCGAATTATAGGTTCGATACAGTCGTGAGCTTGGTTCTTGATTTCGAAAGCATGCAGGTAATATTTCCATCCGGCAAAGTACTAAAGAGTGCATCAGCCGTACTTTCACAATGCAACGCGGAGTTGTGCAAAATGCATTGGTATACTCCAACTGGGTACGCTGAGACACTTGTGTATTTTAGTGAAACACTGTTGAAGTTCAGTGCACGGGTGAAACGCGACGCGTGCGGCTCTATCCCATGTGGTAAGCCGACCTCACCTGGGCCCTGACCCAATGTCCGTGGACATTGGCCGGGCCGCGATATGGTCTAGAATAGTTCATCATGGTTAATCTAGAATGGTTCATCGCAATCTGCTTCGGTCACCAGAATCATTTGTCATCATTATCGTGTTCAATTGGAGTCGCTGCAAACTCCCCGGCTACTGTTCAGCCAACTCGCCTGCACTCGGCAGACCCAGATCGTGGAGTGTGTACTCCCATCCACCGTCGTGTTGTGCACATCTGACGTCTGGCGCCGCATTGTCGTCACTCAATGTCCGATACACCCTGCTATTTTGGTGCGCATCTAAGCGAACCATCTCGTCAGTTTAGGTGTACATGCAAACACTCGATCAGCAGCGTGTCGATCATCTCCCTGGGGGTGTTGACTGTTCGCCGACTCCGGTCTAGCGTGGAGCACACAGGGCCCAGGGGAGCTGCCCGTCATTCCGAGACACAGATCGAGACAGGAAGGCCACGGTGTCATTCCGGGGCTCATATGCCCCTCGGTCCAGCCTGTCTCTCGATTTTTACACATGCGTCCACTCGCTAGACAACCGACCATCGTTCTGAAGCACACGATCGTCAGAGCAGCGCCTCAGAACTGTCAGGCACACGGATTGGGTCTGGACTGGACAAGGGGAGGGGCTCTGTTTTGAGCTGATCAGATCCTCGGGGCGATCATCCCGCCAGTCTGGATTGGCGTAGCCGTCCGTCAGCTCTGCAGCCCGGACCGAGTGGTTCTGGCCGGGGATGTCGTGCAGTATTCAGGCGGCTCGGACCGAGTGGTTCTGACCGGGGATGTAGAGCAGTATTCAGGCGGCCAAAAGCGAGCGGAACCCGACCAGAGCAGCTCGGCTGATTCGGTCGACCGACGTGAGCGGAATCGGCGCCGACGACGTCGATTCGCGATCGGCGCCCGACTAAATCATCGGCGGCCGAGAGCACTGATTTAGATTAGCGGCCGCCGGCGGCGGCGGCGACGGCAGCGACGCCGCTATTTCACGCCGGGCAAATAGACCATGACCGGCGATGGGCATCGCAGCCGGGCTCGGCGAGTTTTATCGCCCCTGGTAGTGGCCGCCGGCGGCCATACATCAGCGGCGCGCTGGCGTCCGGCTGTCTGTCGCGACGTCTGACCGTCGCTGGCCACCCCGTCCCCCGCACCGGTCGTCGATTGTCCCCCCCCCCGCCGTCGTTGTTAACGAGACGCGAAATCGAACGCGTCCGACTCCGTCAGGTGGGCGCAGGACAAAGCGGCGCGCGCGCCAGACGGCGATCGGATCATTAGGAAGCCTAGCGACGCTGCCGCTGCGCACCGGGTGCCCGCTTAATCCGACACTTCCTGACGCCGGCCGGGCCGCATCGCGGTGCCGGCCGGCCACGCTCCCCGGCGCGCGGGCGGGCGCCAGCTGGCGGCGCGTCCCCCGGCAGCCGGAAGAGGTGCTCGTTTGACTGTGCGGGCGGCTCCGACGTCGGTCATCCGTCGAGCTGCGATAGCGTCGGACAGGCCAGATAGCGGCAGTTGTGGTCATGACGCGTCCGCAGCCGCTCGAGACTGGCTGAAATTGCGCTGCACATGAGCCGTTGTCTAAAGTGAAGCGGTGCAGATGCGGTGTGACTGATAGCTGCTGAGGGTCATTCCGCACCATAATTCGGCCGGGTGAGAGACGTCCCCACGCTGCGCCGCAAGACGCGCAGACTGCAGCCGGCCAAGACAATAACCGCACAGAGACTGCATGAATGACTTCCCGATTAACACCTCGGCGCCCGAAACACGTAATCGAATACGGCGCCGTTTGCAACTCGCGGTTACCACGCTGCGTGTGACTGGTGAGGTGTTGACTGGACGCGGCCGTGCCGCCGGTGCACGACTTCCGCCACGGTCGTACCGCCGCCGCCCTCTGCGCGCCGCAAACGTCACAGCGCAGCCGTGCGTGATCACGTGCTGCGCGCGAGGGAGACGCGACTGGCGCGGCACAATGGCCGCACTCACAGTCCGTCAGTGGTGTCGGCTGACAATACGGGCGGCGCACAACGACGCATCAGTCTCCGCCGCGTGTGCCCGTCACGCCGCGCGCGCACATCGCGTGCGACGACGGCGACGCGCGCCATCCGCCTCGACGCGATCCGCTGCGTCGCCGCCGACATGTGCGCGCGCGCGTCTGGATGGCCGCTTGATTGGCACTCGTCGCTCACGCCGACCGAGACAATTCCGACCTGCCGAGAGGTTGACCGGCCCCGACGCGTGGCTGTCTGTCATCAGACTCGGCGGTGGCGCGGCCGGTCTCCCGACGCCCGGTGGACGATCGGCCAGCCAAGCGAGGTGAATAGTCGGCCGGTGACCACGTAGGTGTGACGCAGAAGTATTTATATGTGACGCAGAGGTACTGGTGAGGTGCTACTTTAGGCTGCCACACAAGGCTGCCACTAGGTGCTGTCCCCAGAGTCTGCCACCCGAGGCTGCCACTCGTGGCCTCCACTTGAAGCTGCCGCGCGAGGCTGCCGCTCTTGGCTGTTAGGCTCATCGAGGCTGCCACTTGAGGCTGCCGCACGAGACTGCCTCGCAAGGTTGCCACCAGCGGCTACCACGCGAAGATGCCACGCGAGGCTGCCACCCGAGTCTGCCGCCTGAGGCTGCCCCCGAGGCTGCCGCCCGAGGCTGCCGTCCGAGGCTGCCCCCCGAGGCTGCCCCCGAGGCTGCCCCCCGAGGCTGCCCCCGAGGCTGCTGCCCGAGGCTGCCCCCCGAGGCTGCCCCCGAGGCTGCTGCCCGAGGCTGCCGCCCAAGGCTGCTGCCCGAGGCAACCGCCCGAGGCTGCCGCCCGAGGCTGCCCCCGAGGCTGTTGCCCGAGGCTACTGAGCGAGGCTGCCGCCCGAGGCTACCGCCCTAGGCTGTCGTCCAAGGCTATGGGAAGACACGTCCACCATTTAGGTAGATTTCGACTCTCGCTCTGGCAGTTGGCCGCCGTATTGTCTGTAATAAGAGGTGTCCATCGTCACGGGCAAGATCGATCTATCGACGGCGGTAGTAAGAGCTCGTCTGCCGTTCGTTGATGATGAGGATGCCAGCGGTAGAAGCCATTAGTGTAGAGTGTAGGCCTTCTCTGCGGACCAGTATCATGCCGCCGCCGCCGGACGTTCGACCTTTTGACCGTTCGAACCGACACGATGTCAGAGCGCGATGAACCATAATAAATGGATGGTTGGGAAATGCTGACGGTTGTTGGGCTCGATGTTAATCACAGGTAAGGTTGAGTGCCAAGACGAGTTGAAGACACGAATACATCGGATGCTACAACGTTGTGCTCCGAAAACAGACCGGCTGAGGAATGGGCAGCTCTTTAAGAATATGGCCAGAACATCTTCCTCGACACCCAGCTGCTACGTCAACCATTAGTGTTAAAATTTTCACCTACCTGTCACTGACTGGACAAGAATAAATTTTAAGCTTCTACTGCCTAGATTCTCCGATGATTTGGGCAGACATCGGAGAGATCAGTGAAACTTTGCTCTCTTCAGCTTGGACGGACTTGCCAGCCAACAGTGTTTTCGTAGTGTTCAGGTTCGATTAAGATTAGACCATGGTGCTGACGAATGACCAGCAAACAACACCGCTTCAGGTTGATGACATTGAACCTTGCGTAAGCATATGGCGCCACCTGCACGAGCCCACGAATCATGAAGCACGGCTAGTGCGATCGGTGACTGTCCTGCGTTTGGCTGGGAATGGCAGGGCCGTGAGCGCCAGGCTGCATCGTGAGACACCTTCAGGTGACCGCCACGGCAGCCGACGGGATCATCGTGACACCTTCAGGTGGCCGCCACGGCAGCCGGCGGGATCATCGTACCCATCGTGACACCTTCAGGTGACCCCCACGGCAGCCGGCGGGATCATCGTGAGACACCTTCAGGTGACCGCCACGGCAGCCGGCGGGATCATCGTGACACCTTCAGGTGGCCGCCACGGCAGCCGGCGGGATCATCGTACCCATCGTGACACCTTCAGGTGACCCCCACAGCAGCCGGCGGGATCATCGTGAGACACCTTCAGGTGGCCGCCACGGCAGCCGGCGGGATCATCGTGAGACACCTTCAGGTGACCGCCACGGCAGCCGGCGGGATCATCGTGACACCTTCAGGTGGCCGCCACGGCAGCCGGCGGGATCATCGTACCCATCGTGACACCTTCAGGTGACCCCCACAGCAGCCGGCGGGATCATCGTGAGACACCTTCAGGTGGCCGCCACGGCAGCCGGCGGGATCATCGTGAGACACCTTCAGGTGGCCGCCACGGCAGCCGGCGGGATCCTCGTGCCCATCGTGACGCACGCTGTCATGCCTCTGTGACGTCACGATCGGAAAAGGGGGCTGGCGTGCACCTGTCGGGCGTCGTCCGCTCAGCCCCAGCCGGTCGGAACACAGGATATTGCTCATCGCAGCGGACACTCGACACGCTCTGGTCCTGTACCGGCTGACATGTGGACCAAGAACCAGGGCCAATGTATCTGGTCCTGTACCGGCTGACATGTGGACCAAGAGACAGAGCCAAGGCATCTGGTCCTGTACCAGCTGACATGTGGACCAAGAACAAGGGCCAAGGCATCTGGTCATGTACCGGCTGACATGTGGACCAAGAACCAGGGCCAATGTATCTGGTCCTGTACCGGCTGACATGTGTACCAAGAGACAGAGCCAAGGCATCTGGTCACGTACCGGCTGACATCTGCACCAAAGACCAGGATAAGAACATCTGGTCATGTACCGGCTGACATCTGGATCATGGACCGGGACCAAAACATCTGGTCATGGGCGACTAAGACACAAGATAAATACACCAGTAAATGTTGAAGCATATTCAGCCACCATTTAGCCTGTGTAATTAGCCTATGACCTTTACTAAGGAACGGTAAGTTTGAGGGACAGTTTATGACTATTTATGCACCATATGCTGACCTTTGATATCAAATGAATCCATCAACTTATAAGTTATCCGAATGCAAAGAAGTTGCAATGCCTGAAGTTTGAAAACTATAAAGAATCTTTAAACAGTGCAGAACGTTTCGAAAGTGCTTGGGGACGAACCGATTTCCTGCCATTCTTTCCAGTTAACGTCCATAGGTCTCATGCTAAGCCTCAGCAATACTGAAGGGGAGGAGGGGAGAAGCGCCCCACCAATTGCATAGAAAGTTGCACCTCTGATCCAAATATAAAATAAGAACACAATTTTTAAACACAGAGCGGACATCTCCAGTTCGAAATTATTTCGCCACATGGCATCCACTTAGCAATGCGATGTTTCGTTTTCTTGCAATCACACTATGGTGTCCTCTCTCTAAGCTATATTTCCATGATTCCTGTTATTTCATATTCTCGATCTTTCTGCCTCATTGGAAGATACCCATCAATTATGTATGCCCGTAAGATCTCACTTTGTGTTACATTAACCATTTCATTGCCACTGTGTCGGCATGGAACATTGGACAATTGGTGTGAAGTACTTCAGAATTCTTCAGTGCCAATCCTGCTGCGAAGAGTAATTCCAAGGACAGTTACACCTGCCTGAGCCCAGCTTGTGGCAGAGTTGTTTATTTTTGCAATCATTACCGAAGCAAGTGCTGGCGGAGGCGTGTCAGCCAGGAGTCACTAAGATACGTAGACCGGAAGGCTTTCACATCTGCCACCCCTGAAGGGAGGGCTCGGACCAACTTACAGGTCGATCACAGCCTCAGTTGACGTCACAGCGTGACTGCCTGGCATCCAGCTCCGCCACTTCAAACGGCGATATTAACTGTGTTTCATGTTTCTCACACTGAGTGCAGACTGGTGTTCTTGGCATTAGGCATGGAATATGGATGTCTTCTTTGTTTATGTATGGAAATGTTCGTGCATAATTAATTACAACTGTTCGTTTATGAAGGCTGCCGGCTAATCTCCGCCCATGCGGTGTTAGATGGTCCTCATAGGAGCATTTGGTGGCGAAACGCTCGAAATGGTGCCACATAATGCAGCCGCTGGTAATATTTCAGGATGGTGTGACTGCGGTGCAATCACGTCATGCCCGTTCCAAATGAAACCTAGCAAATGCCGCCGCATAGCACCGAGATCCATTATTATAGATTGCCTTGCATGTCGTAGAGTCGACGTTGCGACGTGCTGCCCGTCTTGGCCGTGACTTTGCCGGAATCGAACCGCGTCGCCGGTGCCGGCCTGCACGTGGCTCGTTTCAGTGGACGCCGACGGTCCGCCCGTCACGGATGCCAGTCGAGGCACCGTGAAGCACTTAGTCGCGCCACAACGGCGCCTTGTTATAAAAATGGACCGTTGGCCCTCGGCTGGCCGTCGGCCGCCTTGCCAGACGTCGGCGCCTGGCAGGGCGGCGGCGCCTGGCAAGGCGGCGGCGCCTGGCGAGGCGGCGGCGACCACGCTGGGGCCGTGACGTGACCAACGTTTGTGCGGCCGCCATAAGTATCGTGAAGCAGTCCTGGTGCTCTTGATGATGATGGCGGCTAATGGCTGCTGTCGGCGAAGGTCGGGTCAGCCTCGCTCTCTGTCGTATCGGCGTAAAGCAGCCCTCGGGTGTACTTTCAGCGCGATGCAGGAGAAACACTCGCCGCTTCGCCGCTTAAGCACACATTCCTGGTTGTATGTGGTATGTGTGGTCAGGGGAACTCACTCGTTAATAATGAAATCCACGCCAAGGCGCTCTTCGCCCGCCTTGGCAATCCTTCCAAGTAAAATAATTTCAACATTATTCATTCTCCATATGTTCGATGTCATTTAACCGTAGTTTTGTTTCTGAGGATTATTAGCTGGAACGCGGGTTTGACGCGGAATAAAACAAAAAATGACTTGCATCCCAGCTCTTACGCTGAAAATAATTTGCAGTCAACACTGACATGATCAACGCAAGTCATCTACTGAAGCACAATAGCACCCAAGAAAGGTCGAATGGTATCCTGGGGATGGCAGCATTCTTGCCCATGATGTGCTATAATATTCCTGCTCACTTGAATATATCGGACCAGGCGTTTAAATCTGACAATACTGCCAAGTAAAATAGTTTTAGCCCCACTCGTTCTCCATATTCTCGATGTCATTTACCAGCCCATCTGTTTCGGAAGGATTATTACCACAGCATGCACCCAATTTTCCACATTTTTGTAGAAATATTTTAGTTTAATCGGAGAAGGAAAGCAAATATATATCAAACAACAACACGTCTCAAGGGCTTCAGCTTTCAACCCGACTTCAAAATCTACCTATGGGATTATGAAGTCGGCATCACTGCAACTGAAGGAAGAAAAAAGCACTCAAAGTATGTTTTTCCAGAGCCGTAGTGAGCTTCCTTTCAAAACTTATCAACACTCAGAAGGCGTTCTACATATATGACAACGAAATATGACTGTCCATCTAGTGATGCTTTCCTACCCTCACTCAGAGCACTCCGTAACATTATTTTGGTCGGAGCGCCCCAAAACCCAAAGAACTAACTAACTTCGGTTATATCTCTACGTCCATATGGCAGGAGGACCCTCATGCACGCTACTCACGTGCGACGCCACCGTGAGTCTCGTCAGCAGCGACCCCACGCATACTACGTCACTATCGCATCACAACGACAATGGCGTGATTGCCAGCGCCGCCGTGCTAACCCGATTGGTTATTAAGTCGGCCACGCACCCGCTATGAAATTTATTCGCGCGCCCACTTTTCTGCACGGCTCTGAACTCCGCGTCAGGGAGATAGCAGCGTACAAAGGGGATGAGCCCGGTGTGTGATGACAAGCGCCGGCTCAGCCGACGGCGCATTCAGAGGGGACGACGCTGTTCTCACACAATTTTACGATTTTCCGCGCGGTGGTTCCCGGCGTCCGCTTGTCCCGTGCCGCGCGCTTCTCCTCGCGTGCAAGCGTGATTGGGGGAGTCGCATATAATAGACGCGTCGGGAATAGCATAAGCAGTAAAGCATGCTAAGCTGTATTCTGTGAAAGTGTGTGCATTTACTTCAGAAACGGCAGATATACGATCATCATTTCCGTATGCGGAGCATTCTGCGTGGATAATGTGTGTGGTATTGTGCCGTTAAATATCAGCGATTCCATTTCGACGTTAGCAGAGGTTCTGCAGATATACGGGACAGTTTGAAGTTGCAATAGCCATTTTATTGATGAAGCATTCACATGGAGCGGGATGAACGAAGCCATCTAGCGGGCTTCGTGGCGGTTGCTCAATAACGCATACAAATATAACTCGCCTACCCGAGCAGCACAAGTGGACAGCTGGCGTATATTTCATCGACGTTAGTGTTCACCGCACACGTTTACGGCTGACGGTGGGCAACATGTGCAGCATGGAATGCCCGTGTCGTGTTTGGAAGTCACGGAACAGCGCGGGCGGCCCGCCCGACCGACTTCGACGGCGAGGTGCCGAGCGCCGACCGGAAACTCGTTTCGCCCGTGTGCTGGCAAATCGCCTCGACGTCGGCGCATTGCCGTCGGCGCGGACACGCCCTTCGACGGGGCGACGTTTCCGGCGCGCGGCGGCGGTAATCCGGAGTCGGGCGGCGGATGCCCGGCCGGCCGGCTGGTGATTTACGCGTCCGGCAACTGCCACGGCACGTCGGAGACGGGTCGGCGCGCGGATTACCGCACAACTGGTGAGAGCCGGAGACAAGTCGGCGCGCGGATTACCACGCCACCGGAGCGCGCCGGGCGTGGCGGCAATCCGCGACGGCGCGGCTTACCGGTCCCGCCGCCGCCGGTCGGGCGGGCCGGCCGGGCGTCGTCTGCTCCCCCCCTACACAGACAATCGCGGCCGTCCGCGGCTCTGGCGCGCACATCTCCGGCCACATCTCCAGCCCGCAGGCAGCAGCCGGCGACAACACAGCCGCCTAATGGTGCCGGGATGTTGACAAATCACCGGCGAGAATCAATCGCCGTGGCGCGTCGTCCCCGCCAGTGTCGGCGGTCGGACTCGTCGGTGGCCGTCGGTCTCGGCGTGCCCGGCTCGGCGGGGTGCGAGAACGGCTCGCCGTAGGCAATCGGCTCCGCGGTGGGATGGCGTCACTCCATGCGCGGAGCACCAGCATTGTGAAACCAGGCCACCGTTGCAGGTGTGTTTTGGCGGCCCCGGTGTTTTGAAACTAGTTCGTCACGGCTTGACGTCCCTGACACCTGCCCCTCCCCCTCGTCATGTGACACGATGCGTCATAATTGTGTGGCCCCATCTGGTTATGTGAAACGAGCTCATGGTGCAGGGGCCAATTCTTTACGTCTGGTTTGGATGTTTATTTGTCCACCAATGACCTTTCCATGTGCAATCATTTCAATTATGGAAGGGAAAGAGTCGGTTGACCTTTGACTACTTTTTGACGTCACAACTTCGGGGTAAACAGCCCAGCAAAGGGCTGCGGCTCAGATTGAAGAAAAACAAGATGAGTCCAGATCAATAGGTGGATGAATGCCTCTGAAAATGATTGGTCTTCTCAGTTGAGAAAATATTTCGCCGCGGCTTCAGTCCAAATCCCGCAGCTTTTTACAGTAGTTCTCAATGATGCACGAGCCGCCATTGTCTCGGAATGATGCCTGCATGTTGCTTGCTCTGAACTCGGAAGGCCTGTTCAGCTACTTTGCCTCCTACGCCAAAGCTTCTGAAAGTTCGCCCACCTAATGGAACGCGAATGATCAGGGGAAGCTGGTGCCCACGTGTGGGGGCAGCGCCTCCTAGTCGGCAGCTGTGTCCGTTGGGCATCCCTCCGCGCGTGTTGGATCGAGAAGGGACGGGATTTTATCTGCCCGGGCGTTAAGCTGCTTAGCCGGGTGCTGGCCTCACCCCAGGCGAAATGTTAGCGAGACCAGATGCGCTCTGCTGGTATTTTGAACTCGAAACGCGAGTGGTCGTTTGAAGTCCGGCTAGCCGAATCGAACTCAAAGGTAACGCCACTAGAAGACGGCCGGCAATGTCGGGAGAAGAACGGCACAATCTTAATTACGACAGAGATTTTCCAGGGTGCATGGAAGGACAACTGTAAAAAGCAGTCGCATGGACCCGGAATAGGCGAATCGTTCCAATGACACGTCACAGATGGTGATCCGTAGCAAGATTCTCGGATCCAATCCTCGAAGCGCATTCTGTAAACGATGCCCGTACGGATTACACGTAGTTCGTGTCCTCTGCGTTCTATTTCTAACTTGGGTAATGACGGGCGAAGCACATACTCATCTCTTTGTAATTTTGATGTACAAAAATGCTAGCTTTCCTCATCATTCGCGATGACTCAGAGGTTAGGATCCCGTTTTTCTTTATTGAAATTTGGTGTGGCCACCGAGGGAACTGTATGGAGGTAATAGACATCAAATATCCATCAATTTGTCATTGACAGATACACTGTCCGTTCACATCAATACAGATCGTAATCAGCGTCTAGCAAAGCGTAGTATGTTATCGGGAACACTTCGCTGCTGGATGTCCTATCTCCGCAATGCATGCTACTGCAAGTATGATCTCCGTTTTTGCTTCAGGATTTCGCGTTCGGTGCAGCTTCCCACAGACCAATCTAGTGTGTTTGTGCTGTATCACTGCACCTTGATTTTCCCATACTGCAGTAGCCAGTTGGATCAAGGAATACCGCCGAGATATTCACACGAAGTCAGCATGGACATTATGACCCTTGATATGGCGCCATATGGGCACGTTCTCAGCTGGTATCGAATCTACAGCTGAGCTCTTCCGCCCCGAGCGGAATTCCCTCTCGGCCGCGCTCAACTAGCGAGGCGAAATCCGCTTTCGACCGTGCTCAACAAAGCTGACCAGTGTTTGCATACACAGTGGACATTATCGTGGCTGTGCGCTGGCAGGCGAAGCGCTGGATGAGGGAGTGGTGTACCCACGCACGCAGCCATGACGCCAGCCTCTCAGACCACCGAGGTCTCCAGCTTCGTCAGCGAAGATGCCCTGCTCCTCCTTGGTGATGAAGTCCCTACTACTCTGCCAGCCCTTTTGTGGCGAGTATTTCTGATTTGTTGTTCTATTATAGTACATGTCAAGTTTTCCTTTCATTCCCGCTGTAAGCGGCTCCCAGTTTTCCATTCTCTGGTGATTTCGCTGATGGACAAGTGCGCTTCCTAGTTTTCTCTCTGACAAGTGCGCTATGGTCTCTCCGTTCTTCTTACCGGGGGTCTATGCTTCGTCTGACAGTTTGAGCACCCTGCGCTCCCTTGGCAATGAAGCTTTTCCATGTAGTCACCTAGAACCAAGCCCACTGGTGGGAGCAGGTTTCAGATGGCCAGCTGATTTACCGTAGCTAGGCAGCAATTTCGTTCCCAGACAGCCGAACCGAATTGATCACCCTTGACACACACGCAGCGCGCCAAACAGTCACCGCAGTCGTTAAACTAAAAGGTGTCATATTTCTTTCACCGGCCTTCTATGTCGACGCCCCTTGCTTGGCACGTTACGGCGCGCGGAGTACGCCGGGGCGGCGGTTTATGGCGGCCGCCGAGCGCATCTCGTCTCCCGTCTCTCGTCTCCCGTCTCTCGTCTCCCGGCTGTCGCATAGCAGAGACGCCGGCAGTCGGCGATGTGTTCCGCACAGCTCCGATGGCGCAGCACTCAGGCGACCCGGCTCTTGTGGTTTCGCCCTCATACCGGGCGACGCGACTCTTGTTGTCTCGCCCTCATACCGGGCGACGCGGCTCTTCTGGTCTCGCCCTCATACCGGGCGACGCGGCTCTTCTGGTCTCACCTTCCTACCGGGCGACGCGGCTCTTCTGGTCTCGCCTTCCTACCGGGCGACGCGGCTCTTCTGGTTTCGTCCTCATATCAGACGATGCGGCTCTTCTGGTCACGCCCTCCTATCGGGCGAGGCGGGTGTTCTGGTCTTGCCCTCCTACCGGGCGTCGCGGCTCCTCTGGTCTCCCGGCGTGCACTCTGCCGGAGCAGGTGGCTGGGCCACAAACCCAGGGCGTAGAGGGGGCGCTACAAGATCACCCTCCCCCCGGTAAACCAGTTCCGACCCTGAGCCTGCGGCAGAATGCTACGGCCGAGCGCTACCAAACCTGCCGCACCTCCCCAGGGCGAGTTCGGGCAGACCGGCGAGTTCGGGCCCGAATCCACACCGCGCGCGAAATTACGACCGCTCCGTCTAATCGCTACTGGTAGTGCCGGCGGCGCGAGCCGCGCCATGGGCCGATAACTCGTCCGACTGGAGCGCACCATCCTTTGTGGCCGCCGGCGCGGCTTTTGGCGGCGGCGTATTCGGCGCAGGCGAGCCGCCGCCGTCGCCGCCCGGCGTTCCGCCCGCCATGCCGCGCGATAAACGCATCCGCTGATGAGGCAGTGTCGAGAGATGATGCACCGCCGGTTTTGTCGGCGCTTTAATGGTGATGATCCTCGCCGGCGTGGTGCGCGCGGCTGCTCGGCACGACCGACGAGCCGCCTCGGTCGCAGCCAACGTGTGATGGCGAGCCCTTGCCTGCCGCCTGCTGGTCTACCATGTCCGATGACGTACGGGCGCCGAACATCACGGGCGTATATCTCGGGGCAGGGACAGATACCTCGTCCCAATAGCTGTGAATATGACCTGTTAACCGTTTGAGTCGACTTTGCGCGGCAAAGTCTGCTTGGAAGTGATTCATACCACCCACCTCAGCCCACCCAATACATATTCTGCGCATGCTTACACGTTCGAGGAACGCTCATCTGCATCTAGCTTTCCTGGAATCTGTTGTGTTCTGAACGCATTTGTTGCAAGTCAATTTGTGTCCATCCCATCGTCCCCCTATTACTTCAACTTTAATGTAATTTGTCTGACCGAAGAGGAGCACGCGTCGCCGGCGCATCCAACATGTCGGAAGTGGCGTCCGGCGGCGGCTCCGGCATGTCGGCAGTGGCTCCAGACGGAGGCTTCGACATGTCGGCAGTGGCGCCCGGCGGCGACTCCGACATATCGGCAGTGGCGCCCGGCGGCGGCTCCGACATGTCGGCAATGGCGTCCGGTGGCGGCTCCGACATGTCGACAGTGGCGTCCGGCGGCGGCTCCGACATGTCGACAGTGGCGTCCGGCGGCGGCTCCGACATGTCGGCAGTGGCGTCCGGCGGCGGCTCCGACATATCGGCAGTGGCTCCCGACGGAGGCTTCGACATGTCGGCAGTGGCGTCCGGCGGCGGCTCCGACATGTCGGCAGTGGCGCCCGGCGGCGATTCCGACATGTCTGCAGTGGCGCCCGGCGGCGGCTCGGACGCAACCGCCGAGGTGCCAACTGCAGCAGCTCCGAGCCGAAAATGTCTCTGGCGGAGAACTTTGTCGGCAGTTGAGCACGGAAACGACTGCTCTGAGCCGGCCGCGGAATGTCGGCAACGCTCTCGACGCGCCCCGTTTGTGTCGATGGTATTGCCGGAATGGCGAGTTGGGAGATCCGCGAGCCGATATGTTAGGGGAACGGCGACCTGGAGAGGCTGAAAAAGGTGTCCGCAGCTGCGACGTCTGCGGTGGAGAGCGGGAAAGCACCAGCAGTCGTTGCCGTCAAAGGAGGACGTTGAGGCCGACTGCATTTACATGTCGGCTTCTCCAACGTATCAGTCAGGGCGGTGAGAACGTTGGCGGAAGGAGGACGCCACTCCAACATCATTATGTTCCATCGGACATACCGCAACAGCCATGGAAGACATGTAGTCCCTGTCCCACCCGGCACGGTTTGCTTCTGTGATGACAGCTCACCAACAGGAGAGCGTCACTCGCGTGGCAGCCATGGTCCGACAGCGGCTGTAGATCCTTCATTAACGCTGTGTTGTACCGCCGCCGGACGAGGTGTGCTGAGATAATAAAGGCAATAAAGGGTCGGAACGGCCGGCCTGTTTGCGGAGAGGGGAGCCACCGACATTCATTATTGTGATGGATTGATGCATTTGTCGTAAGGCAAGCGCCCTCTCGCGCTCCGGACACGACAGGGGTGTGAGCGACCCCCCGACGCCCCAGCTGTTCCGGGATGGGCAAAGCCAACGTGACAGCCTGTTTGATCTAGCAGCATCGTTCTGATTGATCTGAGGCGGCCAATTTCCGCTAGTCATTTAACCCAACCCAGGTTCCATTTTATGTCTGGATGTGATTCCTATCACCAGCAGCCAGCACATGCACGCATGTACATGGGCACACACACACACACACACACACACAATATATATATATATATATATATATATATATATATATATATATATATATATATATGCACGCACAACACAAACATAAACACACACACACAAACACACACACACCAGATGGCATTGACATGCCATCCGCCACTGGCTGTGTGAGTACGGCGTCGTTTTCAACCCGTCAGCAGACCGTGCAGGCAGGCACAAGTCTCGTCTCCCCTCGTGCTGGCCACGGGCCGTCGCGCACGTGCGCGTCGTCAGCACACACGTCGGCGAACACGACACGGCCGACGCCTGCACCGGCTCTCCACACACCTCACCCGTCTGCGACCAGAGCGGACCGACAACGACCGCGACAACGACCGCGACAACGGACGGTTCAGGTGCAAAGCGGAGTCGCGCGCAAAACCGGCAAAAACAGCGGGAATATCCATCCACGTCGAGCGCGGGCGAACGTTGACTGTGTCACGGTCGGCGGGCGGGCCCGGCGGGCGGGCAGGCGTCTGGACACACGGTGCCCGCAGGAGGTGCCGGCCGCCAGCGCCGTGGGCGGCTCGGTGCGCCGTCCTGGCCGCAGTCGACAACCCATTGTTTTCCCTTCATCTGGGCGGAGGTCCGTTGGCGCCGGATTACCGCGGGCCACACCGACGGAAGCGCCTGCGGAGCCCATAAATTGGCCGCAGAACGGCCGCTCGCTTAATTATTACGCGGCGAAATAGGCCCAGCTATGCGGGGCGTGATAGTACATTTAGCTAGGAGCATAGATGTCTCAATTCACGGCACGACGTACAGCTGTCGGCCTGAAGCAGCCGGTCTGAAGTTGCCGGTCTGAAGCTGCCGGCCTGAAGCTGTCGGTCTGACGCTGCCGGTCTGAAGCTGCCGGTCTGAAGCTGTCGGTCTAAAGCTGCCGGCCTGAAGCTGTCGGTCTGAAGCTGCCAGCCTGAAGCTGTCGGTCTGAAGCTGTCGGTCTGACGCTGCCGGTCTGAAGCTGCCGGTCTGAAGCTGCCGGTCTGAAGCTGTCGGTCTAAAGTGCCGGCCTGAAGCTGTCGGTCTGAAGCTGCCAGCCTGAAGCTGTCGGTCTGAAGCTGTCGGTCTGAAACTTCCGGCCTGAAGCTGTCGGCCTGAAGCTGCCGGTCTGAAGCTGCCGGTCTGAAGCTGCCGGCGGAGCGCCGCCACAGAGTTGACCATTAGCTGTGCCGAGTGAGTGCACTACTCGCAGCTGACAATGACTGCTGTGATGCCCGGCGGCTTGTCACGGAGCACAGCCCAGTCCGGGCCCAGTGCGTCATGCATTGATTTTACAGCCTGTATTGTGCAGTTAAACAATTGAATTCTTCGAACGCCCCTCTGCGGTCTAAGACAATTACCTTCTTGGTATCTGCCTAGCCCCGTGCACATCAACCACATGTAATGCACATTCGTGTCCTGTTGGCTATAGTATGCCTCATGCGTCGGTTTATGTGATATGACCCGTGTCACCAGCTGGGTTGAGACAATAGCACAGGCATGGTTTACTAATCCGGAAAATGGCTCTAACAATGTCACAGTCCGCTTAAGCCGCGTGTTAGTGAGCCATCATTGGTGTATTTGGTCTGCAAGCATGCTTTCTTTCTTTTTGTTGTTTCATTTAACTATTTTGCTGAACAGAAAGGTTGAAGACCTTTGTGCAGGTTTCAATCAGCACTAAAAGTTGACAAGAGTTTCACAGCTGGAAGTTGGTGCTGATTTCAGTACTGGTACGCTTCCATAACTGTTGGACACATGCTAACTCCATGACATGTTTCATTTTTCCAGTCAGCATTAAGAAATATTGTCTGGAAGCATCGATAATTTAATGAATTGAATTTCTCGCCAGGATAAACGTCGCTGGAGGATAAACACCGCACTAAATGTCGTGGCATATCTCGAATTGTTGCCGAACCATCCGGAACCGACCTGTCGTGTGGCCTTCGCGAAATTCTCCCACCGCACTGCAATCACGCCTCCACATGCCCATCACACCTCCTCCCACACCTCCCCCGGGGCGGCCACTTGCCCGCAGGACTGACCCGGCGCCGCCTCCGTTTCAGTGGTGAGCTGTCTGCAGACGTTCGAGCTGCAGCCGCTCTACACCGAGGTCAACCCGGGCCAGACCACCGTGCTGCACTGCAAGATCTACAACAAGGCCGGCCAGTGCTCGTGGCAAAAGGACGGCTTTGTAAGTGTCGACACCCGACCCGGCCGGGCTGATGAAGACGTGTCCTGCACGACTCGGGTGCCCGCCTGCTCGCGGGCGCGGCCGGAGGGGAGGGGCTGGCGCGCGAGCCGCCGAGCGCGGGCGAGCGACGCTAGCGCCGCGCGGCGGCCGGCGCACGAGACGCAACTGCACTTCGCACGTGCGCGCGTTCCCAGCGCTCGGCGTGTTGGATGGGATTTGCGCTGCTCGTGCAATAAACACGCGTCGGGCCGTCTGAGCGCCTCCGGTGGCGGCTGGCCGTCTGGCGCGGTTTACCGGAGCGCGATAGCACGCGGTCGCCGGCGGGCGCGTTTTTATTTACGAGCCCCGCCGGGATGTTTGCTCCCTGGGGGCAGGCGGACAAGCGGCACGATACGGCGCGCGGATATCGTCAGAAATTTAGAGCCGCTCGCGCCGAGATGGCTCATCAGTCATGCGCCTCGCCGCACTGGTTAGACCGAATCGAACACAGTGGCTCGTTTGGATCGAACACGGACCGAATGATGAGATTTGGCAAACTACCTCGTTTGATAGGATTGGCTTGGTTTTAGGATGAGTCGTTTGAAGTGGTTACGGCCAATACATGGCTATGGAAATGCATATATAAGAGGTGTTTTAAGTTTGATTGGCTGCTTAATCTGAAGGGATATTCCCAAAGGGTAGACTCATTTGTTTCGTTGGAGCGTGCACCAGATTAGCTTACAGACACCGTGCTAGACTTGCATGGTGCATTGATCAAATCCGAGACTAGTGCCAGCCACCACTCATCTTCCGTATTCCAGCTGCTATCTAACAATGCCATGAGCCGACTTCAGCTAGTCGGAACCGCTTGCGGACTCCAGCGTCAGAACCGGCGGCGGCAGACAGCCGCAACCGACATGGCTGGCACCTGATTTTTTGCCCGGCGGCGTGATTGGCTCCGTTTTCACTTCCAAGTGAGCGCCTCAATCGCCGCAAGTGTCATCCGACCGAGTTGGCGCCGCCCGCCGACAATGCGGGCACATCCCAGGCACGTAGAGCGACCCTCCGACACGGCGCCCCCGGGACGCGGCCGCCTCCCGGGGGACCGGCAATACTGCTAATTTAAGCAGGCGTGGCTTGTGAGGCACGCAGGGGCACAGGCATTTCCATATAAACCCGACTGATTATGATCGCCCGCCGCAGTAATTCATCGGCGCGCGTCGTCTTGGCGCTGGGGAGTGGCGCGGGCGTCCGACGGTGGCCGGCGCTGGGGAGAGCGACAGCCGCGGGCGTGACGTCGGCGGCGACGCCTCGGCCCGCGCCGGACCGCTCCGGGCCGGACGAGCACTTAGCGAGATGACGGCGGCGGCCGGCGACCGACCCCGCCGCGGCTGCGCGCCGTGGAATGAGATCGCTGCACGCGGTCGACAGTTCTGAGAGTGCTGAGAGTGTCGGCACGGACTTGCACGTCCGCGACGGCGCGGAACCTGTGTCCGCTCCGTGGCGCGGGAGCCTGTGTCCGCTCTGCGGCGCGGGAGCCTGTGTCCGCTCCGCGGCACGGGAGCCTGTGTCCGCTCTGCGGCACGGGAGCCTATGTCCGTTTTGCGGCGCGGAGCCTGTGTCCGCTCTGCGGCGCGGGAGCTTGTGTCCGCTCTGAGGCGCGTGAGCCTGTGTCCGCTCCGCGGCACGGGAGCCTGTGTCCGCTCTGCGGCGCGGGAGCCTGTGTCCGCTCTGCGGCATGGGAGCCTGTGTCCGCTCTGCGGCGCGGGAGCCTGTGTCCGCTCCGCGGCGGGGGAGCCTGTGTCCGCTCTGCGGCGGGGGAGCCTGTGAGGCCGGCGCTACTGTAAGCGACTCCGGCTGGCTGGCCCGCCGATGGACGCGTCTAGTTTATGGTCGAACTTGGAAGAGTTACTGCGTGCCACGTGACGCCGGCCAATATTGCCGCTGAGGACAGCAAACAGCATCTGATGTATGTCAGACGCATTGGATCCTGGGCTGCCTGCGTCTCAAACCTCTCACGGTTTGGTCTGCTCGTGATGAGCTGCCGAATGCCACCGTCGAACTAAGATCGGAAATGAAGTGTGGGGACCAATGGACACCTTACCGTCTCCCGCAAAATGTACCTGCCTTAGTGTGCCGTTAGAAGCTGGCATGTACGATGTGCGCATTTGGCTCCGCATAATATGTGGATTAAACATGCCTACTGATTGAATTTCAGTTACATCTGCAGCTCATACCAAACGCATCAGAGCACCACACCACGAGAGCTCGCCACTATTGGTCACCATCAGCCTCTGGTGGGCCGGTGACGAGCCGGGTTTTCGTAGTACACGTCATCCGAGCCAATACAGTGTCCGGAACGCCGCCGACCGGCCGGTCTGGCAGCTTAGTTCAAGGGTCTGCTGTAAGGGACGCGCTCGACCCACCGGGCTGACTTCGGGACCGTGGCCAACTCGCTGGACCACGGTCGGGTCTTGACGCGCCAGACCGCTGTCGGGTTTTGATCTCGCCATCGGCCGATCGACTGAGCGGTTACGTGCCACCCCCCCCATCGTTGCGTTCGCTAGATTCGGTTCCGACGACTCTGCCAGTCGTCACCGTGTGTAGGTGACCCGACTGGTTGGTTAGTCGGAGTCGTCAGCATGTGTAGGTGACCCGACTGGTTGGTCAGGCGGAGTCGTCAGCATGTGTAGGTGACCCGACTGGTTGGTCAGGCGGAGTCGTCAGCATGTGTAGGTGACCCGACTGGTTGGTCAGGCGGAGTCGTTACCGTGTGTAGGTGACCCGACTGGTTGGCCAGGCGGAGTCATCAGCATGTGTAGGTGACCCGACTGGTTGGTCAGGCGGAGTCGTCAGCATGTGTAGGTGACCCGACTGGTTGGTCAGGCGGAGTCGTCAGCATGTGTAGGTGACCCGACTGGTTGGTCAGGCGGAGTCGTCAGCATGTGTAGGTGACCCACTGGCTGGTCAGGCGGAGTCGTCAGCGTGTGTAGGTGACCCGACTGGTTGGTCAGGCGGAGTCGTCAGCGTGTGTAGGTGACCCACTGGTTGGTCAGGCAGAGTCGTCACCGTGTGTAGGTGACTCGACTGGTTGGCCAGGCGGAGTCGCCACCGTGTGTAGGTGACCCACTGGTTGGTCAGGCGGAGTCGTCAGCGTGTGTAGGTGACCCACTGGTCAGTCGCGTGACCACTCCCACATTTATCAGTCCCGTCTCGAAGGGCCGGCCTCTCCAGTCACAACTGACGCGGCCGCCGCCGACACCGTACCAGGTCGCGGCCCGCGTGCCCTCACCGCCCACGTGGTCCGGGGTGGAGCCGGGTGACCTGTCGATGGCCGTCGGAGAGCCCTCAGGCGACCGGGTCAGCTCTGAATGAGACGGCCGCTGAAGGGTGCTGGCGGCCACGTCAGCCAATCGACGCTTCATCCAGCTGAAGTGGAGATCAGCTGACTCGTTAGGTGGTCCGGGCCAGGGGCAGCCTGAGCTGGCAGCAGACACGCTGAGGTGGCAGGATATCTACTGGAGTGGCGGCAGACCAGTTAGGGCGGCAGGAGACATGCTAGAGCGGCAATACTAAGGCGGCAGGAGACATGCTGGTGTGTCAGGGACACGCTAAGGCGACAGGAGACTGGCTGGGGCGGCAGGAGACAGGAGACAGGTTGAGGTGGCAGGAGACAGGCTGAGGTGGCGGGGGACAGACTGAGGTTGCAGTGGACAGGCTGGGGCGACAGAGGACACGCTAGGGCGGTGAATTGAGTGTAATTTGGTTGTGTGCAAAACCATTGTTAATGCATAAGGCTGTACCGCCTCTGCGGTGTGGTCCACGCACCTCGTCGCAACGGTACAGAAAGTAATTAATGAGGTTGAAATTATATGTATCTGCGGGTAAAAGCAAATTTCTTGAATTGGAATTGAAATGGGTGTGAGAATGCTAAAGAATGCCTTAATTTCGGCACATTTTTCTTCTTCTTCTCCTTCTCCTTGCGCCGTACTGGACAGAGGGGTGATGTGGTCAGGTGGTCGGATGTGTTACAGTTGAAACAGTGGACAGGTTTGGAGCAAGTGGAATCAGGATGGGGTAGTTCACCACACTTTGGGCAGCGGACCGTTTGGCAACAAGTCTTACTGCCATGCCGAAAGCTCTGGCAATTGAAACAGCGGAAAGTATTGGGGATAAAGACACGGACTTGGTAGCGAAGGTATCCGGCGAGGAGGGTTTTGGGAAGAGTGGTATAATTAAAAGTGAGGACAAGGAGGCTCGTGTAGCGTTTCTGGCCGTCTTTAAAGGAAGTCATACGATGGACGTGGGTCACCCCTCCGGCCTGAGCTTCGCCTGAATATCTTCATCAAACAGAAAGCGGAGCTCCGGCGCGAAGACGGTGCCCTTGGAGATGTTATGGTTGGAATGCAGAGTGACGGTGAAGGATTTCCCACAGAATGTGATGGTACGGAGGAGGGCTTTAGTCTGGGCTCGGGTTTGGGTCTTGATGACGAGAGTTCCGTTGGCTGGGGCTTCAATGTTGGGATTGACTATGGAGCAGATGTCAATGAGCTGCTTAGTCGGCCAGAAAACATTGACATGGCGAAATGAAACGGATTCCTCGACAGGGTTAACGACTACGCACGAGCCAGCACTATCGAGGTCGGGTTCGATGGGTCGGATGGGTTCAGGTGGAGAGGACATGGTCTGGTTCGAGCATGGGTCGGCGGCGTGGAGAGTAATATTCTGGTCCGGAGTGAGAGGCGAATTCGTGGTCTTGGGACGGTCAGGGATCGGTGAGGCACAACAGAGAGCTTCCAAAGCGTCATCGAGAGAAATAGTCTGGCGCGGGCAATCAACATTCAAATCAGTGGATGGAGAATCCGTAGTCATGTCTGTGTTTGCGCAATGGTTGTCGGGTGCGGTCAGGGGCGGGATTTCTGAGTCTTAGTCCGTTGGCAAGCATGGGTCGGTGTCCTTTTTGCGTTTTACCCATCGTGGGGGAAAAGCCCTAACTAATGCAAGGTACGGAACTATGGACACATAAACTCAGGGAACGAAATACAACGAGGAAAGAAAAAACCGCACTGTTTGACGGGTATCACCCCCAGAAATTAACAAAGAGAGCGACGGGTGTCACCCCACGAAAAATGAAAAATGAACTGCTTGCAACAGCAGTCAAGCGCGCCAAGACTGGCGGGGCGGAGTGATCAGTGGCTCTGAATGTGCACGAACAAGTAGTACTGGACACTCCATGGTCTCTGCAGTGAAAAGATAACCATAATAGTGAAGTTGGCCTTATACCACAGACACGTTAATTAGCTATCCGCCATCTGACAGTTTGCTCTGTTTATATACCATAAAAATAATTGGATCCTCTAAGCCTGCGACACTTCCTGGTCTGTACGACGGAAGCCTCGTTGAACTGTCGACACTGAAAACGGGCTTACAGTGATGTATTTGTTTATACTTTTGTAACTACTTGTACTATTTGTCAGGCTAACTTGTGCTGTTTGTAGTTATTTGGTACACCAGTGAGAAGTATCGTATCTGTCACAGTCCTTGATTCAACAATACTCATATCGGATTCACGTCGGCAGCTGCATGTTCAACGACGCTTTCACTACTAATACTACATAGCGCTGTAAAACCACAAGAACGCGTATTTGGATGGTGTCGGAGACGTGCGGTGAATTTCTCAGCGGTTACTTGTGCTCTTGCTCCTTAAGCAAAATATGTTCGGCGCCTTCCGATGCCTCTTGTGGCTCCAACGCACGCCGCTGCTTTGAGATGGCTCGGCGGTTGTTTCTCTCTCACCGCACGCAATTCACTTTTTAGTGTGGTTTTCGCTAATTAGATTTCATAATGCTCTTGACAGTCAGGCGGGCAAAAACGGATGATGGACTACTCCATTATCTTGAGGAGGCTCGATTTGGCAGCGTTGCCAAACTGCGGCGGTGCGGGCGCGCGGCGGTCTCTGGAGTACCATCGGCTGTCGTCTCCGCACTACCGCACTGCCAAACTGTTCTGCAGACTGTGACGTGGCGCCGCAAAAGTAGTTTGCCAGTTTTAAAGATTCAATCACCGACTGCATTCTTCTTCTTGGACATATGACGGGAGGATTTCGTCTGCCCGAGAAACTCGGCGATGGTTCTGAGGCGATATGCTTGCAGAGTTTGGTCGCCTACTCGTCGACGCATCACTCTGCCGCCGGCGGGTTTTCCGCGAGCAAGATCAGCCCACTCCGAACAGCCAACGTAATTTGGGTTAAAGCGTGGACTGCATTCAAATGACGGTGGGGCAGCTACGACCACACAAAATGACGTAATGACACAGCTGATGGTCGCTGCCATCATTAACCATCGCCTGATATCGTAACAATTTGCGATCGCTCATCATAATAACATTTAATAACATTTGATCGATGTGTGCTCGTTGGGAGATTCCTGGAGAGCAAGTTTGAGCAAGAAGAGGGGTTTTGTTGCAGCCGGCTGGTGTTGTGGTTTCTGACTGACCGTTGGATGTTGTGGTTTCTGACTGACCGTCGGATGCTATGGTTTCTGACTGATCGTCGGATTTGTGGTTCCTGACTGGCCGTCGGATGTTGTGGATTCCGAGTGGCCGACGGATGCGTTGTTTTCAGCCGATCGGGCCCGAGCAGGACAAGTACGAGTGGGCCGGCTCTCCGGACCAGGGCGATTGCTCCTTGCGCGTCATCCGCGCCGACCTCAAGTACGACGACGGCATGTGGTCCTGCCAGGTGACGGGCAGCAGCTTCCAGACTCAGGACGCCCTCAAGTCGGCGCCCGCCAAACTCGTCGTCAGAGGTCAGTGGGGGTCAAGTCGGCCCGATGTCGGGTCGGCTGGAGGTCAGGACAGGATGGAGGTCATGTCACGGTGGAGTTCCAGGTGCAGGTCCGGGTGGTTGACCGTTAGGTTTGCTGGGGATGTGATTAGTAGTGAGGTTGGCTGCAGGTCAGGTTGCGTTGCAGTAATATTTGCCAGAGGTCAAATTGGTTGGAAGTCAGGTCAGCTAGAAGTCAAAATTGGCTGGAGGTCAGGACAACAAAATGTCAAATTGGCTGAAGGTTAGGTTAACTGGGGTCAAATTAGCTGGAGGTTAGGTCAACTGGAGGCTTCTGCTGGATGAAGGTCATACTTCGTGGGCATCAGTCGGGGTATCTGAGGTCAGGTTACGTCTGATTGATCAAAGTTGAGTATGTGATGTAACATCAAGCAGCTTCGTCCCTAATAAATCGTGCACAGTGCTCAAGATTGCCGCAGATCGTGCGCATTGGTGAGAAGGAGGGAAGAGTCGCAAACATCAATTTCGTGGTTGTCCGCTTATAATGTGTTTTACTCGAAAATGAGGATGATCATGTGATTTCATCAGACTCCTTGAGCAACCTTTTGGCACTCAAGAGTTTTAATCCGACAGACGCTCTAATGAGTGATAACTTACGTCGCTTGACTTTATTAGATGAAGCAGGGAAAATTGTCCATTTCTGCTAGATTCCCAGCCACGTGGATATCGCAGGAAATGAACAAGCTGACAGCGCTGCTAGACGTGAAACACAGGCTCCCTTGCGCAGACCACTCCCAATCCTGGCCAGGGACTACTACTCAGGAATCACTGCTTTTCTGGCAAGCAAGTGACAAGCGACCTGGGACGAACAAGCGTCGAACCAATTACGGACAATAATGCCATCTCTCGGCCGGTAGATCTCGTGTTCTTGTAGGACAAGGATGGACGAGGTGACGCTATGCCGTCTGCGTATAGGACATACTTATGCCACCCATGCTTACTCAATGATGAGAATATGCCACTGTGTCTCAGATGCGGTGCAGTGCTGACAGTTCGTCACGTTCTAATTTCGTGCCTGAGGCTTTCCCTGGAGCGTCGACGTCGTTGCGGGAGTGACCAGGCTCACTTCCTCCTAGCAGTTTTGGGTGTCTTCACCTTTCTGTCTACTGTGAAATTTTGTGCTATCTATCCGGGACTCTAACATCAAAATTGTACCAGATATTATATCTATAGCTCGGGAAGCGTCGTACAGCAACGGTTCGGTCCAATCAACTGCTATGGGCGCGAAATGACCGTATAGTCGGTGCGCCCTCAAGCCCACATAATCAATCAATCAATCATGAGTGAAAAATGCGGCGGTTTTGAAGGCTTGGATTATGTCGTGCCGATTTTGGTGGGGGATTATTTGTTTCATTGCACGCGAGGCCTTCTGCCTTATTAATTTTCAACGGAATACAGCAAGTCGCATTCAACGGTCGGCCAGAGCATATCGGCTTTCGGGTGTTTGCAATGGCGCGACATAGGGGACGAGTAGCCTAGGGGTAAGTTGTTCGTCTCACAATCGAAAGGTTGTGAGTTCGAGTCTCGCCTGTCGCTACTCTTCGCCCGCGACCAATCGGCGTGAGGGATTGGCGACGCTGCATGACTCAACGGTCGATGTGTCGTAAAACCAATAACCAACCAATGGCGCGACATAGAGCAACAACAACAACATAGGAGCACGGAATAGAACAGGTGGCTTTCTCTCTGTGAGTTGTGCACCGCGCGTGGGCGATGCTACGGACCACCTTACTTCAGTGCATCACATATTGCAGATGCTGTAGTGCAGGGTGTAGGCGAACGGAATCTGCCGGGAAATAATTCAGCTGGTGATGGTGATGGTGGCGGGGTTGTGGGCGTCGGTGATGTCGGCTCATGCATTTCGCGAGACGCATGAGTTTGGTGGAATGCATTACATCTGGAATTACTCTTGCCGCTCCACCGTTTCAAGTCTATGCTCGATTTTGCATTGCAGCCTGACGAGTTGTCGGGGCCAGTGTTCTCCCCCATCCCCCACCCTGCCCCTGGCGCTGCGCTGCAGGCTCTGACCAGTCCGCCTCCTATGTTAGTGTATATGACGTGAGCTAAGCTGGCTCAGAAATGTTGCCTGTAATATTTACGAAGCTCAGTTGTCTCTGACTGGCAGCGCTATAGCTCTTCACTGCCACTGAAGCGGCACGATCCGGGCTCAGGCACGCACGTGTCATGTCATAGAACAGCAAGTGCAGACAAATCGCAGGAAGCCCAGAGGAGTCAGCGTGTTGCTGGTATCTGACGCCAGTGTGCTCTGCTCTGCGGGCAGAGAAGGGGGACCGCCGATCAAAGGGTGCAGTGTCACCAACTGATAACGAGAGCTACAGTGATTGGATTTATGCTGGGAGATGGATTTCTGCTGGGAGAGGGTTGGCGTATGACGAATAATGGCGCACGCGGGGACGCTCAAAGGGCTGCGACTTTAATCCGTGATTGGATCGTGAATAACCAGATGCCGGCGCTTTAATAATCAAGCTACACCGAGAGGATGCAGCCCGTACAGTTCAGGGGTCCGCACCGATATTAAAAACGGTTGACACCGGCAAGCCTATAATTATGTGGGCCATTTGCCGTCATCATTGCTGTGCTGCAGGAAAATCGGATGTCAAGTTATATGGCCTCGCTTTTCTAAACCGTTCCAGCTTTGGTGCATTTGAGTGCCATGTTGGTTCTTGCTGGTTCATTCCAGCCATTTGCATGTTTAGGTTCCACGGCTACTTCCACCCCATTCACAGTTCCACAAGTACGTGTACATAATTACGTCCCCCTTGGCACTCATGCGAAGCCATTAAACTATTGATATCTGAGAAAGCACCCAAGGCAGGCTAAAATGGGCGTTTTGATCAGTGAAGTTATGAAGTCGATGACTTTGAATATGAAATTCTTCTAGGAAAATGTATAATTAATTAAATGTTTATAGGTACTCGGCTAGCATTTCAACTGATGAAATATACACGAAAGCTTGGGAATGTGCGTTGTTATTGGAATATATGGTCAATAATTTATTCAATGGTCGGATACGCACGCCTATGCTGTCTTGTAAGACAATTGCCAAATAATGAGCCTAAAGCTCAGCTGACATCTCCTAAAGCATGCACCAAATATAGCATACTGCACGCAAATCTATAATTTGAAGACTAATCGACGAAGGCTCCAGCCTCCGTCAGCATAAAAGTACCAATTAGTTGATTGAGCAATTGGTTCAGATGTCAAGCAGATCTCAGACGAATAGTCAGATATGTCGTGCTCACTGATTGCTGAGACGCCCGTACTCTGACGGCCATCTTCTCTGGCGACTTCATCCCCCTCGACAAGGAACACTTTGTGGCACTGCCACATTGTCTCCATTTCCACGGGGTGTGCGGCACGACACCTGTCGGCGCTCCTCTCGGACGAACACGGCTGCTTTTTCCGTCCGTCGTGTCTGTGGAGCTGCCGCCGAGGCGACACGTCGACGCTGCCGCCGGCGGCCGCCACCACCGACTACGGTCCGCGCGGACCTTCAGGAGCGTCCGGTGGGCCGCGGGCCGCCGCCGGCAGCCGCCACCACCGACCACGGTCCGCGCGGACCATCAGGAGCGTCCGGTGGGCCGCGGGCCGCCGCCGGCAGCCGCCACCACCGTCCACGGTCCGCGCGCACCTTCAGGAGCGTCCGGTGGGCCGCGGGCCGCCGCCGGCAGCCGCCACCACCGACCACGGTCCGCGCGGACCATCAGGAGCGTCTGGTGGGCCGCGAGCCGCCGCCGGCAGCCGCCACCACCGACCACGGTCCGCGCGGACCATCAGGAGCGTCTGGTGAGCCGCGAGCCGCCGCCGGCAGCCGCCACCACCGACCACGGTCCGCGCGGACCATCAGGAGCGTCTGGTGAGCCGCGAGCCGCCGCCGGCAGCCGCCACCACCGACCACGGTCTGCGCGGGCCATCGGGAGCGTCTGGTGAGCCGCGAGCCGCCGCCGGCAGCCGCCACCACCGTCTACGGTCCGCGCGGACCTTCAGGAGCGTCTGGTGGGCCGCGGGCCGCCGCCGGGACGACGCGCCGGTCGGGCCGACCAGCGCGAGTCTGTGCTAGTCCCGGCCATGGCCAGCCGTCTGAACGGCAGCGACGACACGCGCAGACGACCGCGGCGGGTGGGGGGAGGGGGAGGGGTCGAAGGGGGGGGGGGGCGCTCTCAGCCAGTCGGAAATGACACACTCGTGACAGATGGTTGTATTATGCGGCGGCCACTTCAGCCCTTTGGTAGACGAGGCGCCGGCGGAGGGCGGACGGCCGACGGCTGGATCTCCCTCGGGATCGGCGAGGTTTCGAGGCTATCTCGGGCTGGTTCCGCCGATCACACCGACCATTATCGTATCGCAGAACGACACAGTATGCACTGACCCAAGTCAAGGGGTATTTGGTAGGCCATGTTGGTATCAGTGCATGGCGACTCATACTCGGGTGCGGCAGACAGCCAGCGTCGTCGTCGCCGATTGCCTGCCTGAGAAGCTGGCGGCTTTCTGCACACACAATGGAACAGCAGTCCAGCACAGCCCAGCACGGCCCAGCATGGTCCAGATTAGCCCAGCACAGCCCAAAATGGCCCAGCACAGCCCAGCACAGCCCAGCATGGCCCAGCATAGCCCAGCACAGCCCAGCACAGCCCACCACAGCCCAGCACAGCCCGGCACAGCCCAACACAGCCCACCACAGCCCACCACAGCCCAGCACAGCCCAACATGGCCCACCACGGCCGGCAGCCGTCTCATCGCCGACCGGTCACTCGACGGCTCCACTCGGCGCGGTTTCCGGGCGCGCCCAATACCGACCCACTCGTGACGCTCGCCGCTCACCGCCCGGGAGTATTTTTCTCGAGTGTTTGCCCGAGTTGCCGGCGCGTCCTCGGCGCGGGCGCGGCGTGTCGATGGCAGCGGGTGCGGCCGTCGAGTCGGCCGGAGCCGGCCACCGTTCGGCCGGCTTCGGCCCACCGGTGGCGCAAACAGCAGCGTGTTGTTTGTTGTCCGGTGCCGTCGGCTCGCCGGTGACGGCGGTAAGCGGTTTGTTGGCCGAGGAAGCAGGCCGGTCGCACTGCGATCGGCCGGTGCCGGCGGCGCCGGGTAAACAGTCGTCGATCCTGGGAACGGCCGGCCGCCGCCCGCGGCCGGCTCGGTATGGCTGTCGGCAGCTGCTGACGGAGGCTGTTGACGGGAGCTGCTGATGAGAGGAACTGTAAGATTCTGCTGACGGTGGCTTCCGATGAGAGCGACTGTCGGGAGCTGCTGACGGGAGCTGCTGACGAAAGCTGTTGGCAGGAGCTGCTGATGAGGGCTACTGGTGAAAGCAATTGTCGGGATCTGCTGACTGGAGCTGCTGACGGGAGGTTCTGACGGAACCTGCTGACGAGAGCTGCTGACGGGAGCTGCTGATGGGGTCTGCTGACGGGAGCTGCTGACGGAAGATGCCGATGAGATGAACTGTAATAGCCTGCTGACGGTGGTTGCCGATGAGAGCGACTGTCGGGAGGCGCTGACGGGAGCTGCTGACGGGAGCTGCTGATGGGACCTGCTGACGGGAGCTGCTGACGGAAGATGCCGATGAGATGAACTGTAATAGCCTGCTGACGGTGGTTGCCGATGAGAGCGACTGTCGGGAGGCGCTGATGGGAGCTGCTGATGGGAGCTGCTGATGGGACCTGCTGACGGGAGCTGCTGACGGGAGGTTCTGACGGGACCTGCTGACGGGAGCTGCTGACGGAAGATGCCGATGAGATGAACTGTAATATCCTGCTGACGGTGGTTGCCGATGAGAGCGACTGTCGGGAGGCGCTGACGGGAGCTGCTGACAGAGGCTGTTGACGGGAGCTGCTGATGAGAGGAACTGTAAGATCCTGCTGACGGTGGCTTCCGATGAGAGCGACTGTCGGGAGCTGCTGACGGGAGCTGCTGGCGGGAGCTGCTGGTGAGAGCAACGGTTGGGAGCTGCTGAGGAGAAGAACTGTCGGGACCCGCTGGCGAGAGCTGCTGATGAGAGCAACTGTCAGGAGTTGCTGATGGGAGCTGCTGACGGGAGCTGCTGCCGGGACTTGCTGACGAGAGCTGCTCATGAGAGCTGCTGAGGAGAGCTGCTGTCGGGACCTACTGACGGGAGCTGCTAACGAGAACGATTGTCTGGTTCAATTGTCTCGAGCAAATGTCAGGAGTGAGAGCTGTGTCGGAGTTGTGTTGAAGTTATTTCTGGATACTGTCGGAGCTGTGTCTCGGAGCTGTGTCGGAACTGTGTCGGGGCTGTGTCGACAGCTGTGGCGGAGTTGTCCCAAGAGCTATGTCGGAAGCCGTATCGGAGTTGCTTCGGGAGCTGTGTCGGGAACTGTGTCGGGGCTGTATCTGGAGCTGTGTCAGGAACTGTGTCGGGGTTGTGTCTGGAGCTGTGTCGGAGTTGTGTTGGGGCAGCTGCCGGTGCTGTGTCTGGAGCTGTGTCGGAGCTGTGTTGGGGCAGCTTGTCTGAAGCTGAACTGTGTCGGAGTTGTATCGGAGTTATTTCGGGAATCTGCCGGCGCTGTGTCTGGAACTGTGACGGGAGCTGTGTCAGGGCTGTTTCTGGGGCTGTGTCGGAGCTGCGTTGGAGCAGCTGCCGGGGCTGTTTCTGGGGCTGTGTCAGAGCTGTGTTGGGGCAGCTGCCGGAGCTGTGTCTGGAGCTGTGACGGGAACTGTGTCGGGGCTGTGCTGGTGCTGTGTCGGAGCTGTGCTGGAGCAGCTGCCGCTGCTGTGTCTGAAGCTGTGTCGGAAGCTGTGTCTGAAGTGCTGGACAGACCATCGTAAGGCTAAACTATCCAGCCTTGGGACGTGGCCCTAAAAAGGAACATGCAATGTTTCCGAAGCTCTGCTTTACGACAGAAAGACATGGGTGGTCAGCATGTAGGTTATGCACTTTACCAGACAAGTATCATCATGTGTTCTCCAGACAAGATGCGGATGCATCATTCATATGTTCACGGTTATTACATTACGTTACCAGCACGAATATGACTTGTCTGAAGCGACGTACGGTGCAAGTTTGGCAATGTGTCCATAAAACTGGCTTGAATGGGTTGGACAACCACTGCGAAAGGTGCTTACGACCCGCACATGTTTCGGAATCGCGGTAGCTGCCAAGCAGAAAGAGGGACGGAATGCGAGAGTATTAAATCAATTAGCAGCTTCTTTATCACTAACAGGACTACCGCATAATTAGCGCGAATCAGTGTCTCGCTAGAGGCATTCAGGTGCGGAAAATATGGTCCAAGGATGGAAATTAATTCGATGAAGAAAAAAAGACGCAAGTGAGCAAATTTCTGCCATCTCCAAAATCAGTTAGGGGTGATTCGAAAACATTTCCCCAATGTCGATGGCAGATGTAATTTTTTCTCTTCCAATTTTACGCTTTGTAAAGATTGCATAATATGCCTTTCAATAACACGTATTGTTATATTCTTTCCAGTAGCAGTTTACTAATAGCTAACAGCTCCTTTCCGCTCTCAATATTTGTGTTGTATCTGTACTGCATTGTCTGTCGAGCGTTGCTTGACCTGAGATTGTCATTATTGGACCCGTCCAATACAAAGCGGGTGGTGGCGAGAGCGTTTCATGGAAACCACCTCTTTCACCAGGGTATAGTGTGCACTGTGCACTGCACGACGTGCAGCTGTATCACCTACCATGACAACCATCTCTTGAACCAGGACAGTGTGCACCTTGCACTGCACAACGTGCGGCTGTATTGTCTCCAGCGTGATATATGCATGGTGTATGGAGTCGGGTCGGTTTCCTACCTCAGTTTAGGCTCTCACGTTTCACGTTACAAGGTGCGGCAAACTGAGAACGGCTCGAGTAACTTCAAGTACTTGATAGGGAGGATGTTTCCTAGCTTCTTAGTCAGCCTTGTTTAAAGTGTTCCTTCGTGCACTATCAAACCCAGCAAATTTGTTAAGGCTGTGTTTGCTGATGTATTGTTTGCGGGTGTGCTTATCTGTAAACTTCTGCATCTATGGCTTTTTGATAGGGCTGAATTATCATCATTACACTACTTCAGCCGACTGCGCTTCTTATCGCACGCGTATTCAGATTATTTGGCGGTGACATAGATGCCACACAACCCGAATCCAATTTGAGCAACCAAGATTAGAACGATGGAAGCTGATCTACTACATTTGCGGTGCCGTAACAGTAGTATATGAAGACTGGATGCAGATCATTAATCAGCTGGGGACACTTATTGAAATGTAGGCTGCAGGCTTGTTGAATTATAACGAGTGGCGACGCGTCATCGGTCGCATGCCCTGTGGCCATCAGGTTCAACTTGGCAGAGACTCCAGGCGTGGGCTACCGCGGGATAGCTGGAAACACCTTTCTGAGCTGGCGGAGCCGCACTGTTGTCACAGACCTTCGTCTTCCGCTGCAATCCCCCCTCCCCCACTGAGCGACTTGATATGAGCAGATTTTTCCGCGTATGACCCACCACATATTGTCAGTGTCATCCCGCCACATGTTGCTAGTGTCATCCCGCCAAATGTTGCCAGTGTCATCCCGCCACATGTTGCCAGTGTTATCCCGCTACATGTTGCCAGTGTCATCCCGCCACATGTTGCCAGTGTTATCCCGCCACATGTTGCCGGTGTCATCCCGCCACATGTTGCCGGTGTCATCCCGCCACATATTGCCGGTGTCATCCCGCCACATGTTGCCAGTGTTATCCCGCCACATGTTGCCAGTGTCATCCCGCCACATGTTGCCAGTGTCATCCCGCCACCTGTTGCCGGTGTCATCTCGCCACATGTTGCCAGTGTCATCCCGCCACATGTTGCCGGTGTCATCCCGCCACATGTTGCCAGTGTCATCCCGCCACATGTTGCCGGTGTCATCCCGCCACATGTTGCCGGTGTCATCCCGCCACATGTTGCCAGTGTTATCCCGCCACATGTTGCCCGTGTCATCCAGCCACATGTTGCCGGTGTCATCCAGCCACCCGACAGCTCGACAGCCACTACGATTGCGAGCTGCCTTCGTGTTATCGGGTCACGGACATTGCATGGCAGTGTTGGTTATTTGCCGCGCTTAGGTTACCGATGACTCGTTTGCATCTCTGTTGGTTACACCTCTGTCGGTTGCGCCTGTGTCGGTTGCCCCTCTGCCGGTTGCACCTCTGTCGGTTGCACCTGTGTCGGTTACACCTGTGTCGGTTGGACCTGTGACGATTGTGCCTGTGTCGGTTGCCCCTCTGCCGGTTGCACCTCTGTCGGTTGCACCTGTGTCGGTTACACCTGTGTCGGTTGCACCTCTGGTGTTGGCCGTTATGTTCTGGCCAGCCTGTGCTTGTGCTCGCCTTCACTGGTTTGGCTTGACGTGCCGGCGAATTGTCATCGCGCGAGCGTTTGACATTGCCCCTCTGCAATGTACAGATAACGGTGGTGGGGAGCATCGCTGTTTGCATTGTACAGATAACGGTGGTGGAAAGTATGGTCTGGTGATTCGGGCGCTGGCCCGCCTGCACGGGGCAAACTCCTCTGCCATCTCGATATACATGTGCCTCTGTCTCTCTCTCCGTTTTTCGATGTCTCTATCACGACCAAGTATTTCTGACACTGACACATGCGTAATGTGTCAGTACGCTTTGCGCAATCTCAGTTAGCCCCGGCTGGGAGGGTCAGTTGGCAGTTGGCCCGATAAGGCCGGGGATTGGTTACCGGGCGGCCGGGTCGGTACATTGACGGCATGTTAAACTTTCGGTCAAAATTCTGCCGTTGAACTGAAATTCATGGATGGGGTGGTGGGGTCAGTGTTCACGCAACAAGCTCTGCTTAGCAATAGGGCCATGGTTCATAAAGCCACCCAAGCAAGAACTCGGAATAATTGGCCAACGTTGTCACATCAGCACCGATGTCAGGCACAACTGCACTAAAATTTCCACATCGGCACTAATGTAGGGCACACCTGCACTAATATGCCGTATCAGCACTAATGTAGGACACACCTGCAACAAAGTTCCACGTCACAACTGGCTTACGACTATATAAATGACAGTTTGTGTCACGTCAGCCCTGGTGTAGCTCACATCTGCACTAATATAATCACATCATCAGTGGTGTACGACTAGGCTAATGACAGTTGGTATCACATCAGCATTCCTGTTGGGAGCAGCTGTATTCATGAGCAGTGCCCCATCAGCACCTGGTGTAGTACGCGTGTGTATGGCTGGCTAACGGTGGAGTTATTACACGCGACGCCGACCGTCACACTGCTAACTGATCAGGTGGGCACGAATCTTCCCGCGCTAAAGTGGCGCCAGTGGCGCACGAGCGCCCCAAGTCGATAGGCCAATGATGGTGCTCGTTTCCGTGAAATCCTGTCCCGGCTCAAGTGGAAAATCGCGCAGTTGGCGATTAAATCATGGAAGCGGTCAACCGAAGTTCCCGGCTGATTTTTGCATACAGAGTGCTCTTGCCCGCGATATAGCTCAGGCAGGAGTATGGTGTGCCGCACTATCCCGCGATATAGTTCAGGCAGGAGTATGGTGTGCCGCACTATCCCGCGATATAGTTCAGGCAGGAGTATGGTGTGCCGCACTTCCCCGCGATATAGTTCAGGCAGGAGTATGGTGTGCCGCACTATCCCGCGATATAGTTCAGGCAGGAGTATGGTGTGCCGCACTTCCCCGCGATATAGTTCAGGCAGGAGTATGGTGTGCCGCACTTGCCCGCGATATAGTTCAGGCAGGAGTATGGTGTGCCGCACTATCCCGCGATATAGTTCAGGCAGGTGTATGGTGTGCCGCATTATCCCGCGATATAGCTCAGGCAGGAGTATGGTGTGCCGCACTATCCCGCGATATAGTTCAGGCAGGTGTATGGTGTGCCGCACTAACTCGCGATATAGTTCAGGCAGGAGTATGGTGTGCCGCACTATCCCGCGATATAGTTCAGGCAGGAGTATGGTGTGCCGCACTATCCCGCGATATAGTTCAGGCAGGAGTATGGTGTGCCGCACTATCTCGCGATATAGTTCAGGCAGGAGTATGGTGTGCCGCACTATCCCGCGAAATAGCTCAGACAGGAGTATGGTGTACCGCACTTGTCCGCGATATAGCTCAGACAGGGGTAAGGTGTACCGCATTTCCCTCTGATATAGGTCAGGCAGGGATATGGTGCACCCCACTTCCCTTCGATATAACTCAGGCAGGTGCACAATAATACATCATATATATGCGCTTTCATAAAGAAGACGTCAACTTGAACTGCGGATGCACTTCTTCGCCATCGGCCATGGCAAAGTACTTTGTAACTGGATTGGCAACACAGCGAAGCGACTAACCGCAAATGGTCTGCGGCCTGAATGGAATCAAATCGTGACGCCAGAGGCTATGATTGAGCTCTTGTACCTCCATACCGAATGAGCGCATGCTCGTGGTGCTGATTAAATGAGTACTTTAACGGCTAATGTACGCTGTTTTATTCCGGGGCTGAGGAAGCATATCGAAGACACATAATCATCAAAACTTGCTAATGACCTTCCATTGGTGTAATCTAAACCACAGATGCTCCAGTCACACGCTTTCCTGAACTCCGTGTAGCACTGTGCGGATTTACTGCAATTTGTGATATTATAACAGATATTATAACTGTTGCAGGTGTTGTTGGATGATTGGTATGCCTGTTTGGAAGTTCCTGCCATAAACTTTCCCAAAATCCAGTGATGGAACTCTCTCAAAAGAAGCGGCGACGAGGAGGGTGGATGGAAAAATGCATTGTTATTCCGATATGTCCAGTCAACGTCATAACCCCATAATAAACTTAAGTAGCATTTGGATGAGGGTGGCCAGCTGGCCATCCGAAAGTGTGGACATTTTATTTCCTTTCCTACATTACATTACACATTTCCTAGCCACCAGTGCACAGGCTTGGATGAGCGAACGGTTGCAATTGTTTCTATCCCTCCTCTGTTGATAGTAAAAATTGATAAATTATTTAAGTAACAATGTGGTTTACCGTATCCTATATATATCACTATAATTGACGCCATTTACTCTCTGTATCTGTATCCGTCTCTGTCCCTTTCTTCTTGAATCATATAGCTATGATAGCAAGTTTTAATAGCAAATTTTAGACCATAACCACTTTGTGGTTATGGTCTAAAACTTCCTATTGCAAATTTTTCCCGGGAATCGTACTCATTTGCATCAGACAAAAGATATTGATCGAACAGCAGACGCCTTCACCAAACGCTTCTCGTCGGCTGTCAGAAAGATGAAACGCAAACTGAGTTACCACTCGTTCAGGCCTAGAAACTCCACGGGTGTTCGATCTACAAAAACTCGGGTGGCACATCATGCAAGATATTACCACATTTTGTGTTCGACGAAGACACCTTCCCAACTGTAAAATGAATTGTGAGAAAGTGCGAAACTGCATAGTGTGATTTCATTAAATTAGAGTAGATCAGACAGGCTTGAATTATAATGTTTGATTGCACAAAACTGAATTCAGACTGTTCCAGCTATTCGGATCCCTTGCGAAATGGTAAGCAGCTAGGCTTAAGGCTGCGAGCTGTCTCTCCGACGTGGGCTACCCGATCGGCCGGGTGTCTCGGCCCGACCGCCACCTCGCCGAGGCCACCCGACCACGTTTTGGGGCTTTTACACACCGTTCGAGATAAGGTCTCACCATCTTTTTAATTAATAGCAGGGTGAAATCTAGCGAGGAATTAGAAAATCAATGTTAAAAGAAAACTGAGATATTTTTTTATGATATGAAAATTGTATGCAATATATTGGTCGAAGGTGGTCTCGCAATCTACTATATGTGCTGGTGCATTTATCTTCAAATGTTGCATTTTGGAACCGTGTAACAATTCTCGGATCTAGGAAATATATCCCAAAGTCCAAAGACGTAGAAGTTTAAAAAGATCAGTTCGTGGTACGACATACTATTTTCTCGTTGCCATGCAGAGTAAGCCGATCGTCAGAGAGATCACAGGTCTCATAATTATGTCCGGGCCTAAGATAACTCCATAGTCAAAATCTAAGGAGGTGGAGTATTTAATTGTACCCCCAACGGTTGAGTTGCCGTGAGATAATCAACTAACAGAAGTGTCCTCATTTGGGGAAATCTTCAGCTAGAAGTGGAAATGGTCAAGCAAGAACAATTATATGCTATCACCAAGGAGCACATGTCCCCGTCAAATCTTTTTGTGTTAGCTGCTACTGATGTATGAGTACGGCTGGCGAGTTCCATCTGCGATATGAATGATGCGTGCTAAGATGACGCCTATCAACGAGATGGAAGTTTCGCTCAGTCGTGTAAATTATGGTGGCGAATTTATCGAATACCGTAAGTGTGACAGATGAACTAATTCAGCGGGCATTGTTCATGCAAGTGAAGTACGTATTTAATCATCTCGTCCATAAATCAGAGTACACATGCTCATACTCCACGATTTATGAAGAGCGTGTCGACCGGTCCGAAATATGCATGGAACTTGCAACGGTTACGACTGAGGTAAAATACTATTCTTGACATCAACAAATCTTCTGGATGCGCGTCGCAATATGGAAGGTCTGCCATTCAATTCACTTTGACTGCGATAGAAGCATTGCATCGTTTCCCATTCGGCCGCCCGTTCTCCATTCGTCAAATAAACGACGAGTTTGACGTAAATTTAACGTCGAGGTCGATATTTTTGAACAGTCAGAGTGCGATTTGTCGGCAATCGGCAGCGATGCAGTTCTGGCAGCACCGATGCTGCGGGGAAAATTTATAACTGATTGAGTTTAATGAGTACGGGCGAGATCGCGGCTTCCTAGGAGGCTTGGTTACGATAAAGGTCAGAGAATGTCTTATGTGAAAGTGATGAACACCGGACTCATGGCACAGATAAGCGGCGCCGAAATATACTTTGGTCACTGACAGCTATGTTCAGAGAGAGAGAGAGAGAGAGAGAGAGAGAGAGAGAGAGAGAGAGGGGGGGGGGGGGGGAGAGGGTGGCGACGGCAATGGAGAGAGGGAGGAAAGGGAGTGATAAAAAATTATTGAGATAGGTAAGGATAGAAATGGAGAAAGAAATAGCTTGATTACAGTTAGATATAATCTCCATTATTACTTAGCTTGCAATGTTTAATATAGTCATACGCATTTGTTCATTTTTAAAACAAGCGTTAACGTACAAATACACACGGTCCCATGATGGAAATGATTACATCTTCTTGCGTAGATACATCACCCAAAAATAATGTGTTTTAAGGTGCTGAAAGACGTTACCTTTACTCACTGTTCAGAAAACGCACATTTGTAAAATATTCATATTCATGATGTCCTCTCCAGGCTCACATTTGTCTAATAGTGCGCTTCATCAAGGCATGTCCGAGACCCCGCAGTGTAAGCACACAGTTGCAGCCAGTAACGCCACCGAACCACTGTTCCCACCCAACTGTTCCCACTGTTCCCACCCAACTGCTGATCGTTCCGTCCCTCAAACATCACCAACACTGACGGCGCGGCCGACACGAGCGACCGTTGTGACCTCGTCACCGTCGTCGCCGGCCGCCCATCTGACCGGCGCCTCCGTCGTTGCAGTTGAGCCGAAAACGCCGCAGATCGAGTACCACACGGCGCTCATCGCGTCCGGCAAGAACCTGACGGTGCGCGTGGGCGAGACGGCCGACGTGCAGTGCCGCGCGCGCTACGGCAACCCGCCCGCCATCATCAAGTGGTTCATCGGTGGGTGGTGCGGTCCGCCGAGTGGTCCGGACCGGTGCGCGGAGTGGTCCGGACCGGTCCGCGGAGTGGTCCGGACCGGTCCGCGGAGTGGTCCGGACCGGTCTGCCGAGTGGTCCGGACCGGTCTGCCGAGTGGTCCGGACCGGTCTGCCGAGTGGTCCGGACCGGTCTGCCGAGTGGTCCGGACCGGTCTGCCGAGTGGTCTGGACCGGTCCGCGGAGTGGTCCGGACCGGTCCGCGGAGTGGTCCGGTCCAGACCGGTCCGCGGGTGACACGCCCCTGTCCAGCTGACTGCAGTGGAGATCTAGCCGCTCCCCGCTGTGTGGCCTTTCCCTCAACTTTGAACAGTTAGATGCATTGCAAACTCACCATTTGACGTATTTTCCATTGCAAACTTGCCATTTGATGTATGTTGTTGGCATGCTTTTCGCATCATACTAATTTGCATGCTGTCACAAGAAAATAACTCATAATAATAATAACACCATATCATAATCATAATAACACTACAATACAATCATAATAACACTACTTTGCATTGAAAATAATTGCACACATTTTGAGAAGCATGCAGTGGAAGACAAATAATGAATAACAACATGCACGCATAGTTAACACTTGCATGCGTCGACATATGCCATGCCTATGCATATCCATATGCGTGGTAATGATGACACAGGGTAACTTATTTTCCCCCTGTTCTGCCCCAACTTGAAGTTGCGCCTCATTGTGTACATACGCTTCATTGGGCGCATCCGGCTGGGCTGAGGGTCACACCTCTTTTGCACCTAAGCAGAGTGACATTTCCCGGCCGTGTTCGGCCAGACTGTGCCAACTTCGCTCCGTCTCGCAAAGATCGACTGCCGTTGACCCACACAGTTCGCGAAAGGTGAATCAGGACAGAGACGTGCGCATCAGAGCCCGGCCTCAGAGCCACCTTCACACAGAGTCAGCCCGGCCTCAGAGCCACCTTCACACAGAGTCAGCCCGGCCTCAGAGCCACCTTCACACAGAGTCAGCCCGGCCTCAGAGCCACCTTCAAAGTAGCCACCTGATGCACACAGAGTCAGCCTTTCGGCCTCAGAGCCACCTGTCGGGGATGAGATTGTCAGGGCCCGTGCCTCAGAGCCACCTTCATGATATGGTCAGCTTGTGCCATGCATGCTGATGGCACCGTGATTATCGGTACGGCTCGTGAGGGAGTGGTCAGGTGTCGGGTGATGGTGATGATATGGTCAGGTGTCGGGTGATGGTGATGATATGGTCAGGTGTCGGGTGATGGTGATGATATGGTCAGGTGGGCCAGTGAGTTCTTCAGCAGTAAAATAGTCTCGACCGGAGCATCACCAAATGCGCGCATTGGCCCCCCTTCCCCGGGGTATAACTGATATAGCTCCTCTGCTAATGGTAATTCTGCGCAGCTAATAATATCCGATGATGCTCGACTTACACAATAGGCACTGTCAGGTTCAAATACGATGACTCAGATAGGTAAGGAGAGAACGGAGAAAATTGCGTGTATACGATGGGATAGGAAGCCGCCAGTCAGCCATTAGTTTGGACAGGAAGTCACCAGCCAGCCATGGGATGGGACAGGAAGTCACCAGCCAGCCATGGGTTGGGACAGAAAGCCGCCAGCCAGCCATGGGTTGGGACAGGAAGCCGCCAGCCAGCCATGGGTTGCGACAGGAAGCCGCCAGCCAGCCATGGGTTGAGACAGGAAGCCGCCGATGTGGGCACTCACAGATGAGCCCAGGCGATAGGGCAGCACGAAGCCATCCGCAGAATAAAATCAGTTGTAGCCGTCGCAATAACTTGTGCCTGAAGACAACTATGTACAACAGAAGGCGTGCTACACGAATTTATTGGGCAAGGTGGGCCTTACAGACCACTAATTCCTGCACCTAATTACAGACCGCTCGGCGGTCCTTTTCACCTAATTAGGTGCGGCACAGTGGACTAACCCGCAGTCACCATCATCTCGCGGCGTTAAGTAGCATGCGTGAGATGCCGGTACATCGTCAGTGACAGTGACAGAGCATCCCAGCGGCCTCGGCAAGCGACGCCGGACCGGCACAGCACGAGGCCTCGTCCAGACCTCTTGTTCAACTGCGTCACCTCCGACCTCAGGTGCCCCCACCCCCACCCCAATCCCACCCCACACCCACACACACACTCCTCCCCTCCCGTCACCGGTTGACATTCTGATTTACATCTCCGACTGGCGCCTGGTGACGTGCTGGTGGCTTCTCGATACGGTGGCCGGAGCTCTGAGGTGCTAGGAGAACGCGGCAGGCCGGTGGCTGAAGCTCTACGACGCCAGGAAGATGTGGTAGGCCGGTGGCTTCTCGATGCGGTGGCTGGAGCCCTGATATGCCGGAAGGACGCGGTAGGTCGGTGGCTGTAGCCCTGAAATGCCAGGAGGACACGGCAGGGCGGTGGCTGGAGCCCTGATATGTCGAGGACGACACGGCAGGTCGGTGGCTGGAGCCCTGATATGCCAGGAGGACACGGCAGGTCGGTGGCTGGAGCCCTGATATGTCAGGACACGGCAGGCCGGTGGCTGGAGCCCAGATATGCCAGGAGGACACGGCAGGCCGGTGGCCGGAGCCCTGATATGCCAGGAGGACTCGGCAGGCCGGTGGCTGGAGCCCTGATATGCCAGGAGGACACGGCAGGCCGGTGGCTGGAGCCCTGATATGCCAGGAGGACACGGCAGGCCGGTGGCTGGAGCCCTGATATGTCAGGACACGGCAGGCCGGTGGCTGGAGCCCTGATTTGTCAGGACACGGCAGGCCGGTGGCTGGAGCCCTGATATGTCAGGACACGGCAGGCCGGTGGCTGGAGCCCTGGGATGCCAGGAGGACACGGCAGGCCGGTGGCTGGAGTCCTGATATGTCAGGACACGGCAGGCCGGTGGCTGGAGCCCTGATATGCCAGGAGGACACGGCAGGCCGGTGGCTGGAGTCCTGATATGTCAGGAGGACACGGCAGGCCAGTGGCTGGAGCCCAGATATGCCAGGAGGACTCGGCAGGCCGGTGGCTGGAGCCCTGAGATGCCAGGAGGAAACGGCAGGCCGGTGGCTGGAGCCCTGAAATGCCAGGAGGACACGGCAGGCCGGTGGCTGGAGCCCTGATATGTCAGGACACGGCAGGCCGGTGGCTGGAGCCCAGATATGCCAGGAGGACACGGCAGGCCGGTGGCCGGAGCCCTGATATGCCAGGAGGACTCGGCAGGCCGGTGGCTGGAGCCCTGATATGCCAGGAGGACACGGCAGGCCGGTGGCTGGAGCCCTGATATGCCAGGAGGACTCGGCAGGCCGGTGGCTGGAGCCCTGATATGCCAGGAGGACACGGCAGGCCGGTGGGCGGAGCCCTGATATGTCAGGAGGACACGGCAGGCCGGTGGCTGGAGCCCTGAGATGCCAGGAGGACACGGCAGGCCGCTGGCCGGAGACCTGAGATGCCGGGCGGTGTGTACAGGTTCGACGGCGGCGACGGACCCCCTCGCTGCCGGCCGCTGGCAAATGCACAGTACCAGCACGTGACGGTCTCGCCGGACTGAAATGCATCCCCGCTATGGCTGGCGTTCCTAATGAACCGAGTTGCGACGCTCGTAGCGACCTGACGCCCCAGTGACCGGGAACGCGACGCTGTTAGTAATCTGGACGCATTTCACCATGACCCCAGTGGCCTGGGACGCGTCGTGTTATCAGCAGCCGTGGCGTACCCCACTACGACGCATCCAGTCACAAAAGGCCCGCGTAGTCTGGGGTGACGTCGGTCTGGGGTGACGTCCCCGAGTGACCCGGGTGCATTTCCCGACCCAGGGCCCCGTCGCAGTGCGAGCTGTCCCAGCTGGGAGTCCCAGAGTTTGAGTCCCAGAGTCCAAGCTGACCGCCTCTCAGCTCATGGAGTGTTTTCTAACACGGAAGACTCCTCTAGGTACAGGACCTCATCGCTTGACTGGCGAACAGTGAGTGTTGGACTGGCGCTGGAGGTACTGGAAGCTCTTTCTTACTGTTATTGAGACATGTTCATTGTACGACTTACGCCTATTTATCTTCGACTATTAGGGAGATATTCTAGGCACATCTGAAACATTTTTCAGATGCTCAATAGCTTGACATGAAATTTTGGTTGAGTTTGTAAATTTTGTGTGTCCTGGTTGGATTTAGGCGTGATTGGGACTTTTCCAATACTCACGAGATACGCTTTGCTGTATTTCGACGCGTTTCGAATTGTTAGGCCATCACGATTAATAGCAGACAGGCAATTCACTTTTATGCCGCATCATCGCAATAGTTTCACACATCACTTTCACCGTAATAGCTTTGCCCCACACCATATAAAAGTAGTCTCAGAAAATGGCATGCCTTCTGGAGCGAGATTTTCTTTGCTCATGGTTTACAAGTCGGGTTGTCACTAGTGTGTCATTATTGGCGTTAATCTTTTCAATGATATGTCAGTGGTGTCAATAATGTGACAACGGCAAGTTCACTGAGGTATGATGGGCACCGAGTCGAAAGTCAAACCACACCCGCCGCCCCTTTCTCAATTTTCCGTGCGTTTAGTTCGGGTCAAGATGAATTGGGCTAAATTGCGGTCGGGTGATGTGTTGGTCGACACAAACTTTGATATATGGTGCAATGAAAACCGATAATGAAAATAAGCTTGAGTGGAAAAGACGGAAAAGCTTCTTCGTCAGTTGTGCTCAAGCTGATCGTGACGTACTTTCGGCATCCACGCGCTCTCCCCACCACCATATCTCACCCAAGGTGGTTTATGCGGCGTATAAGCAGGCAATGGTCTCTTTGGGATTTGTTCACGTTCTTACACAATGTGATTTAGAATCGCATCATCTTAACTGGCGAATAAGCTCCAGTGCTATTTCATATATAATTCTGCATCCATACAAGGACAGAACCGTACGCAAACAACAAAGCAAACAAAGTGTACACGCCAACTCTGCTGAGCTTATAATTTATGGGAGCGAATTGGTGGATTTTGGAACACTACTGGAATTTACTGAGGGCTCACCGTAATATCTCCATCTATTGTCTATGTGTTCCGCTGGTCCACTCTAACTTGGCGGACAGCACTGGCGAGAATAGAAGCCTTGAAAGTGAAGCGTCTGCTGGGAAATGTATGTCGTTCTCGTTGCCCTTTCTGTAAAAGGCTAACGGTCGTAACTCAGTCTAGACTTATTTCAGCAGTTCGCTATCTGATAAGCTAGGATTACGTCAACCATGTGGTGGTTGTCATACATGAAATACACCCAGATCCTATATACCATGCATGTGTATGTATTGTATATGTATGCATGAATATGGACATATACATCCCATATTTACATACTATATATATATGTATATATATATATATATATATGTATATATATAAATCCTTATATATATATATATATATATATACATTGATTGACGCATGCATGGATGTATTTCCGCTGTGTCCCGCCCATGGCTACAGCCCACCTCCCAGGCCACTGGATTGCCGCGGCTCGGGACCTGACCGGCCGGCCGGCCTGCGACAGGCGAGACAGATCTGACGGACCAGGCGACGCAGCAGAACCAGACCGAGCTGGACAACACCAAGACGTGGGCGGCACTATCCGTGCTGCGGCACCAGTTCGGTCGGCAGCTGGCCGGCGCCTACCTGCGCTGCGTGTCGCTACACGAGGCGCACGACACCAAGAGTCGCGACACGATCGCCAGACTCGACATACAGTGTGAGTAGCTGACACTGGGGAGGAGCGTCGCCCAGTGTGGGAAGCCGACACTGGAGAGTAGCGTCGCCCAGTGTGAGTAGCCGACACCGGATAGGAGCGTCGCCCAGTGTGAGTACCCCCACTGGAGAGGATCGTCGACAGTTTGGTGTTGCACACCTAACACTCTAACGTCCGGCGGTCCGCGCCAACTTCGCACGTCCGGGGGTGGGGGCAGATGTCTGCCCCCACCAAGATCTCTAGAACTATGCTAGCTAGCGACCAACGGAAAACGGCGTTGGATAGCTGGTGACAGGCTCTATCGAAAGTGTTTTGGTCATTTTTCGCTCAGGTCAATATTCAGGTCACTGGATCATCATAGGTCAAAGTCGACCAGATAGGGTGGGACTCTCAGATATTGACACATATCTCAGAACCTGTAACAGATAGAAACAAACGGCGAATGCTATTCGACAGTACTTGAAATGTGCTACCGACAATAGGCGGTGTGATTTAAGGTCATGTCAACCGAAACTGTGACCTCAGGTCAAGGTCATGAAGTAGCCTAGGGATGGCATGTAATGCATCAATCGTCACGTCTTGGCGATACGAGCACAATGACGGTAATTTCAGCCTTGTAGCTCAATGCGGTGTGATATAATGCGCAGAAATGTGTAGTGAACTCAGGTGACCTCAGATGACCTTGGTGAGGTCACTGAGCAGAAATGTCAGCGGTAACATTGAGCATAGCTTCCAACTATACGCCGCAACCGTTGTGAGATCATTCCGAGAGCAAATATGTAACCAGGAAACATTTGCATATTTTACCAAAGACCCATAGGGGGAAGCCATGGCCGCGATCTGACCTCAGGTCAATGCTACGAAAAAACGATATTCATATTATGGTCTCTGATGAGATCATGACGTGTATTAAGTTTGAAATCAATAGCCCAATCATTGTGGAAGTTATGCCACCTATAACTCCGAGTGTAGTTGGGTCACTTCGCCTGACTTGGTGACCTGACCTGAGATGACCCAGGGTTAAACATGTATGAGGATATGTGGAAAAGACTAATGAGCATCCATGCGAGGTTTAACATTGCTAACTCGATTATTATGGCGGCAAATTAGGAAAACCCGCAGGGAGCAGATATCTGTCCCCCCCCCCTGCGGACGTGCGCGTGCTAATGACAGGTGAGACAACACGCGGACGTTAGTCGTAGCGGTTTTCCGCGTTTATTCGTGCAATTCTGCAACGTTTTTTGCCATTCACTAGGTCCGTGGAGAATCATCTTCGAAACTTGGTCGCAAACAAAAACCATGTAAGTATCAATTCACTTTAAACCTTCCGCTCAGCGCACCAGTTTTGCTCCCATTTCCTCCAAAAATAATTCCGGGTGGCCCCTTGCCTCAGCGTTGCTGAGTCGCCACCCAGACCAAGGCACCTGGTCGAAGCATGGATCCTAGCCGACCCAGAATCCCTGACCGGTCAGTTCCCCGAGGCATCCCAAGATCGTGTTCTCACTTCAACCGAAGTCGAGAACAATAGGCCTCTTAGAGGTTATGACTTCCCAGAGACCGAACCCAAAGCCGAAACAAGATCAGAGAACATTAACATGAATGTAGCCGTTGGACAAAGGCACGCCAAACACCCGCACACCACAACCTTAGTGGAAAAAGTGTCTTCCCAACATAATACATATAAGGATATCGCAGTCCACCAAGCCATAGAAGACATTTACCCAAGGCTCTTCACAGATAGACAGACGGACAGACATACTTGTATTGAGGTAATCCACAATGGACTTGCAGCTATTACAACCTCGCTTTAACTGGATAAAACAACACAGCACAGAAGGTTAAAAACATCGGTGGAAAATCTCTTCCCGGGGAAACAACTATGGGTTCTATTCAGTGTGTACGAACTATATTAGTTTTGCTTCACAGTGTGCCCTTGTCGCATGCACAGAATGACCAAGGAGTCTGCGCGCCCTTGAATGCACAGAATGACCAAGGAGTCTGCCCCTTGAATGCACAGAATGACCAAGGAGTCTGCGCGCCCTTGAATGCCAAACTGCGAATACCACCATCGCTTCATAGCATAACACTGCATCATCCTCCCCCACCCTCCGAGTTCGATTTGTATTTGGCAATCCGGGATGCGGACAGAAAATTTCGTCGGTAATTAAATACGCAGAAGGTTTTATTGTTGAAACCTATATATCAGAATTTCAGTTTGCTTGTTCCAGTGGATCTTGAACACTTCATCAAGGAAATGTTCACTGTCCATGATCAGAATTCAACTTCAATTGAGAAAATGAAAGGATAATATTTTCAGGGAGAATATTGTTTCGGATGTCAAAATCTTGGAAGACCCTATTTTTTTCAACCCTCCCCACAAACCCCTCTCTTACCGGCACCATATATGTGCCATGTTCTTAGGATATTTCGCGTACAGACTCAGCATATTTCACGCCTAACGTGAATCCACCGTTCGGTACATTTTGTCCTTGACGCCACCATGCGAAATTACCTGGTGGATGGTGCTGTTATCGGGCGCCAACGCGTTGGTTTCCTTCTATAATTTCGCCCGTAAGTGCTGCAACAGCTTGGCTACTGTACGAGAGGATCTGATGGAAACGGCCCTCGTTCGTTATATGTGCCATTAAACGTTAATAAACGACATCTGCCAGCCGCCTTCCCCTACTGGCGTAGTATGAAAAAACGTCTGGCGGAGTGAACAAAATGGCGGTGTTAAAATAAACACTCATACAAACACGCCGCCCCCCCCCCCTCCAATGTTGGCACAGCAGTCAATTCCTTTTATCTAGTTTCATTTTCAACACGCGCGTCTTTCCTGGAAATGAACTGCGCGAAAAGGGCCTCGGGCGGCAAAATGGATAATGCCGTGCGAAGTCTGAAGTGGGAGTTACGGAGAGCAAATGGGGCACCGTGACACACAGATGCTTCGACGGCGAAGTGGAGTTGCACTGAAGGACGAAATAGTATATCAGAAATAGTTAGAGAGAAGCAGATTCTATGGAGACATATGGGTCAAGGGAGGAGAGGGAGGGCGAGAACAAGATATATAGAGAGTGAGATAGAGAGAGAGATCGAAATGCGAGATGCGAGATGCGAGATGTGAGATGCGAGATGTGAGATGGGAGATGCGAGGTGCGAGATGCGAGATGCGAGATGCAAGATGCAAGATGCGAGATGGGAGATGCGAGATGCGAGATGCGAGATGCGAGATGCGAGATTCGAGATGGAGAAGGAAGAACAATATTTAGTTAGGTGTAAATGTACATAATTGGGTGGTTCATAATACATTATTCTCATACCATGAAAACACCAGTAGGTGCTAAATGGCTGATTCTAGGATGTACCTAGAAAATTAGCGTGGAAGTATATTTTACAATGCGATGCTGGGAAGGGGTACTGCCGAGTTTGGATAAATACCTTGCAGAAGACCGAAGGTCGAGTGCAAGGTATTTTGGAGTGAGACGGCAAAATTCCTTCTCCGGCACAAGTTTGGTAAAGTGTTTCTCACGTCATTGGAATACTACATCGTGTTAAATGGCATATTCTAGAATGCAGAATTTGGATGTGAAAATGATGAAAGTCTGCTTTTTCGCCATGCATCACCCAGTAAATCGTTTCAACTACATGACGTCAAATTACATTTCGTGATATCTCATTAATTCCTGCATGATATCCGTACCGTTCATGACTTTTTAAATTGAGAGCCTAAAGCAGTGCTATGATATGTCGTCAATATACTTCATTCATTGACTTAAGAAATCAACGGAATTATCAATACCTTACCAAACATGTGCTGGTGAAGGAATTTTGCCGTCATGTTCTCAAAAATACCTTGCACTCGAACTTCGATCTCGTACAACGTGTGGTTCATAACACGACAGCAAAATTCCTTTACCAGCACCGCTTAGCTATGCATAGTCGTCTTCGATGCGATGTGGAAATTTATTCCACCCAAAACTGGAAGTCAAGGCCACGTCTGAAAAGCAGGAAGACGAAGAGCACGAGTGTACGCAACTCCAATGTGAAGATGCACATAACTTTCAGTGCCGCCGCACAATGACGTCCCAGGTCGTGCACTACCCACCGACTTCGTTCCGAACGCTGCCCAGGTGACCTCCCGAGACACTGGATCTTGATGGAGGGGTGGACTGGTTCCCATGGGTATTTACCCGTACTGAAACTCCACCAGATTAAGTGCTGCCACGGGTTAAGCGTCTCAGCGCTGGATTTCCATGCGCAGGTGCCAGTGTGCCGACCAGAGAAGCTTTCCGGTGTTCATGTCCGTGTCCGTCCGTGCTGCAATTTCGCACGAGTTCCGTCCAGCCTCCACCTCCAGACTGAGAGCAGCACGGATTGCGTGTGGGCACAGCAAGGTGTGTGTGTCTGCAGACGCGGGTGTCTCCTCCAGAGCCATAACAGGAATGAATGAGGCGCCGTGGCCATTAACATCGGCGGTGCGGGGAAGGCCGCAGCTCTGATTCGCTCTAGGACTCCCTCGTGAGCCGGAAGCGCCTATTTGGGGTCTGCCGCGACTGGCGCTGTCGGAGCGACCATCGCCCTCGGACCTCAGCCACCGCACACCACGTGTCGGGCCACTCACACGACGATCACAGTGCCGTCAGCTTCAGGGTGACCGCCAGCTTCGGCTATCTCTCACACTACAGAGCCGGCGGCCTCGTGCCTCGCACTGCACGCGCTATTTGTGACGTCACGGGACGCTGGCGTCTGTCGTCTCGCAGTGCGGCGCCGCCAGTTTAGTGCTATCTGATCGGATCGGACAGATCGTCAGCCAGAAACGGATCCAGATGGGATATTTTACGAGTCGGTCCTCACCGCCATCGTGGGATGGCACATGGACCAGACCGCTGGTGGTCTCGGCGGAAAATGTTTGGAATGCTCGGGGCATGTAAGAAGTGGACTTTTCCAATGAATAGCACGATACAAAACCCGTAAACAAGCTTGTCCACTGCCCACGACTAGTGGATGCAGGTAACAGCGAGCATAGGCCTTCAGGGGTTCCAGCATAGGCCTTCCACCAGAGGTGCACTCAAGTGGGGGTTCGCCTCAACCCCTTAGGAACAAAAAAAATACACTAGGTAAAAATACTTTGATATTTCCACAACTCCAAACCAGCATTTCTCCGCGCACCGAAAGCCTTCTCTGCTTCATTTTTTTCGTCGGCCCCTCCCCCACCCACCCCTTACGAATATTCTGGCTGCGCCACTGTTTCCACCCTTCGTTATTGTAGTCCTGGATGCGCCACTGCCGTGAGCCAGACTCACGTTTACTGCTCCAGGGCAGCGGCTGCTCAGCAGCGTCAACATCGGTCGCGATGGCGTCATCGTCACACATTGAGTTGTGACGAGTTCTGCCTCTGGCCAGCCACGAACGGTATGTCCGAATCTGAACACTAGATGTATTTTTAATCGCAATCAACAATGCGAAAAAAGGTTGGAAATCGTGTTCAGGAAGAGAACCCACCAATAGTTTACTAACTTGAACAGATTGCTCTGTTATCATTATACACTGTGTTTGATTCATGCTTTAGATTGCACAGATGGGATGGATATCATTTTCACATTGTCAGGAACAATTAGACGTGACCAAATTCCTTCTATGTGAAGCACAAAATGCAAGCCGATGTTGGATAAAAACGTCCATTAAGCCCTTCTTTGCACCGATCTTCAACTTCAGACACTCTGGCCACAGCTATACGCACTGACTAATAGCCGCTACAGACCGTCGCCGACAGACCAGGGGCGGGTTAGCCAATACATACAGTCGCCGGCAGACCAGGGGGCTGGCTGCTGCCACCCTAGCTCTGCGGTCCCGGCTTCTGACCACGTGACCTGTCCACGCCGGAGCGGCGGCCGTGGTGCTCGGTCAGACCGACCTCGGGCCAGGCGGGTGGGACGTCACACGTGTCAGCCGACCCGTGGCTCTGGTCCGGTGCGGTGTCGGCCGACCCGTGGTTCTGGTCCGGTGCAGTGTCGGCCGACCCGTGGCTCTGGTCCGGTGCAGTGTCGGCCGACCCGTGGCTCTGGTCCGGTGCAGTGTCGGCCGACTCGTGGCTCTGGTCCGGTGCAGTGTCGGCCGTTGGTCCGCGGTCGGTCACCGTCGCGCCGACCAGCCAACCGTGTGATGACACACTCTGCGGCGGTGTCCTACTGACATTAATACTGGGCAGCATGCGCGCCGTCGCCGTCGCCGCCGCCGTCGCCGCCGCCGTCGCCGCCACCGTTGCCGCCGCCATGGTCCCGGTGGCCGCCGGTCGGGGGATCTTGGGACTGAGGAGTGCGCCGAGTCACAGAGGAGAGAGAGGAGAGCCACATACCATCGCAACGAGCCCGCTGCGATGGTATGTGGCTCGCTCTGGCTTCACGACCGATGGGGGTTGGTTAGTTGGTCGGTTTGGCATGGAAATGCTCAGCCTTCACCGGGGAGCACTTGGTGACGAGCGTCCAGTCTGCGGCTGGCCTCCCACTAAGTGGACTAACCGTCACCGAAATACACGTCACCTGTCCCCGCCCTCTTCGTCGCTAATGGGCGTGATTGTAGGGAGCGGGCGGCGCTATGTTTACTCACCGACCACTTAATTATCTAAAATGGGTCTGCCCACTCGAGACGCGGCCTTGTGCCCCCCCCCACACACTCCCCCTGTGAGCCAGCGCAGTGCGGCAGCTGCTCCGTGGTCAGTGCTTCGCCTCGCGATTGACGGCGCGTAATTGTCAGCTGGGTTTGGCGGGGGTCACGGACATGGAGGTCAGTCACGGACAGCTGGAGAAGGACGACCGTAAGTGACGTATTTGTGAGCCGACACGGGGACACTCTGATTACGGTGGCATTTGCCGCTGCTATCGGGGAGGGGGAAGAGGAGAGGTACCCATTGGCACGAGGACATGTCGATTACGGTGGCATTTGCTACTACCGTGTGTGTGGGGGGGGGGTCGTTAGGTCGTTAGTTGACCACCATCATCGTTGTTTGCCTACCATGGTTCGGCGTCAGAAATATCTTATTCTGTTCCGAAGCCCCTACGTTGTGTATGTATCGCATGTCATGTTATGCTATGTACCGTACGTCATGGTCTCAGGCGTATACTTTTTGCGACACGATTCAACTCACAAGAAAAGATGATTCAACATCACCATAACATCAGAATTTAACATGCATAACTCCACATGAAAATCATGAGCGGGCTAGGGGTGGACATCACCGATTACTACTTTGTTTTGCTTCCGTCAACCAGCTAAATTGGTGACAAGAGCATGAAAGTTGTCGATTTGTGGTTTCCTGTCAACAAGTCAGGCAAGCCTCGCGTGTTCAGTTGAGTGATGATTGCCACGACATACTTGGCATGTCGTGACGCACAATCCAATGCTATGGTGCATGCAGCTCCATTGATGGCACCACGCCATGCCTTCCCTCGAACACACCGTGCTAACCAAGAAGGCGCGCGTGACAGTTCTTGCACTTACGAAGATTGTTGTTACTGCTCGCCACAGTACTGTCTCATTTGCAGCATTCCCAATTTGGTTCACTGATATCCCGAGCAAAACCAGATATCTGAGCAAGGCTACTATGCAAAAAAAAACTCGTACACGTTGTAGATGGGAAGGTATTGATTTAGTTGGCCCATCACTACTTCCTCTACAGATGAAACGCTAGCGGGCCAACGAAGCTGATGTGGATGCCAACAGCATTGTATGAGAACTTCGGATGCTGTTTTTATCCATACGCAAGGTGCCAATTCACGAATCGACGACCTGATATCTTCTCCGTAATCACGTCATTCAAGCTCGTTTCATTTGTCCACCTACATACGAGCGATGTGCTGTTAGTCATTCTGTTTTGCGTTGGCTTTTTTGCTGGAACGTTTTCGGATGGCTCGCTCTGTAATTAGGGAGATCTAGGACTCGGCGCAGCCAGCCATTGGCTGAGTGACGCATGCCGAGTCAGCTAAGTGTCCGCCAGTGAAGAGTTTGACGTTTTGACGTGCTCGGTTATAGACAAAGTTCCGTCGGCCTCCACCGTACTGCATGCAAATTCGAGTTCGGCGACCGACTCCGGTGCAGTCGATAAGAGCTCGAGGGTTGACCGGCTGGCATCCGGTGTGGCTGCCACCGACAAGCAGAGGTGCACAAACCTGCCACACATCTGCCAGCCTAGCTGACAGATATTGGCGGAAGCTGTGCCGGTGTCGTGACATACAATCATTATCCGAAGAAGCGAAAGCATTCACCATGTAAAGAAGATACATCCCTTGAGGAAAGACATCTTAACGCAAAAATATTTCATGGACAGTTTATTTTTGGTTATTTCACAAACTATTCGCTTATATTTCGGTAAGTTCTCACTGCAATTTCGGAACAGGATATTTGGAAGCACTAACTCTTTTGGAACAGATCCTGGTGCACAATATCGGCTGCACGGAGCTAACTCCATTAGGCTGAACCATGGCGCAGAAGGCTGCCACAGATACGCCGTGACAGTTGATAGGGTTCGATTGCGGTCTCCAAATATGACAGACAGAACTGGGTTTCAATTCTTGTAGGTGATATTCTTGACGTTTTGTGCACCTATGCCGCCAAGCTACAACAGACTGAGAGATCGGAACTCACCCGGCATCGTTGCCACCAACAAGCTACAACAGACTGAGAGATCGGAACACACCCGGTGTCGCTGCCACCGACAAGCTACAGCAGACTGAGAGATCGGAACTCACCCGGCATCACTGCCACCGAGAAGCTACAACAGACTGAGTTCGGATCTGCGCACAGCCCGCCAGCTGTTCGCAGAGCTCGGCTTCAGCTCGCACCGCCGCGGTGATGGCAGTCGAGCGAGGCGGGGCAGGGGGGGGGGGGGGGGGGGACAGGTCGCTTCTGGCGTCTGGCGGCTGGTGTCTGAAGCAGACGCGTCGGCCAGACACCAGCGCTTGAGAGCCGAACTTGCCGGGATGATCGGCCGGGAGGGCAATTTCGGCCGGTGGCGGCTCTTAGCGGCGCGACTCGGGCGGTAATTTCGGTCGGGCCGGGCTGCCGGCCGCGGCGCGCAGCTGGCCGACTCAGGCGGACTGCCGGCGTGACATCTGCGGCGGCCGCGGCTCGGCACCATCGCCAGCGTGACATTTGGCCGTCACGCCGCCGACTGCAAGCGGCGACCGAGTGAGACGTCGACGCTCGGCCACTGCGATTGAAGCGCGACAAATTTCACCGTTGAGCTGTTCGTTCTGTGACAAATGCTTTGGACCATCCGCAGCCAGCCGTTGTATTCCAGGACGTTCAACTTGGCGCTTTTGTGTTCCTTCTTTATTTTATTTAGTTCTTTCTACTATTATCGCACTCGTCGAGAATGAGGCTACTAAGGAAGCGGAAGACAGCAAACTCTGCTTCTTGCGTACAGGACAATTTCAACGTTGACCCGAATATACTCAAAACGCGCAACGCCAATCCATATCGACCTGACTTCATCTCCAACGTCATCAGCCAAACTAAAACTCCACTGAACGGGAAGCATACTGTGAAGCCAAAACCGTCACCACACCACCCTGACATACACGTACCCCTGCACGAAACGACGGCTTCAAAGATACATCACCGTAACCGACCATCTGCCGTTGACATTGATGACGCAGTCTCATCTATATCTGGCCGGACAATTCGGACCCGACTGGCCGGCGACGCCCCCCCCCCTCCTCCCGTGGGGGGTCGAGGCGGTGCGGCACGGCCGGCCGGCCGCATTAGCCGATGAGCTCCGGCACAGCAGCCGACGTGTGACTGACAGCCGCGTCGGTGCCGACGACCGGCCGGTCCGGCAGGACGTGTGCACGTCGGGCGTCGCCGGTCGCCCGGGAGCGGCCGGCGCGGCTCGTGGCGTCGCCGTGTTCGGCGCCGTGTTCGGCGCCGTGCTCGGCCGCCCGTCCTGAACGGCGTTTAATTCCGCCGGCTCCCCATCGGCCGACGCCTGATGCTGCCATGCTCGCGGCCGCTCCGTTATAAATTCATCGCAGCTCGCGACACAATGGCTTACACTCAATTACGTTTCGTGTACCGGCCCCATGTCAAAGCGTGTCGTATCGTGTCCCCTGTGATTCCTGACTGTAGCTCTACTTCCGCCTTCTCTCTCTCTCTCTCTGCCCTCTCTCTCTCTCTCTCTCTCTCTCTCTCTCTCTCTCTCTCTCTCTCTCTCTCTCTCTCTCTCTCTCTCTCTCTCTCTCTCTCTCTCTCTCTCTCTCTCTCTCTCTCTCTCTCTCTCTCTCTCTCTCTCTCTCTCTCTCTCTCTCTCTCTCTCTCTCTCTCTCTCTCTCTCTCTCTCTCTCTCTCTCTCTCTCTCTCTCTCTCTCTCTCTCTCTCTCTCTCTCTCTCTCTCTCTCTCTCTCTCTCTCTCTCTCTCTCTCTCTCTCTCTCTCTCTCTCTTTTTTTTCTTTTTCTCTCCCCCTCTCTCTCTCTCATACTCTCTCTCATTCACTCACTCACTCACTCACTCACTCACTCACTCACTCACTCACTCACTCACTCACTCACTCACTCACTCACTCACTCACTCACCCTATTTTGTCTATCTGTTTATCTCTCTCCCTCTATTTATCTCTAATTTTCTTCTCTCTCTATTCTGTCTCCGACTCTGTCTCTCCATCTCTCGCGCTCCTCCCGCCGTCCGCTCCACCCTTTTCCTCACCTTTGAGCGGAGACGGCAATACCTGTTTGCCCTTTTTAACAGACATATGTCGCCTCGTAGCAAATCAGACCTCTCTATTCGACAGACCTGCGTGGCCTGCTGTCTTAGCCTGACCTCACATCTCTGCTGGTAGACATGTGCGTCTATCTACTCTCATCCGGGAAACCCGCTCAGCGTGCTGACCTGACCCGACCTCTCTTGTTGGCAGACTCGCACGATTATCTGGTGACCTAACCTCTCCACGACTGGCAGACCTGTCTCACCTGCTGACCTGACATGTCCCCTCCGTCCGGCAGACCCGCCGGAGGTGAAGCTGCTGGGCAGGCCGGAGCGCGACGTCGAGGAGAATGTGGACACGGTGGTGCTGCGCTGCCAGGTGGACGCCAACCCGGCGGCCAACGTGTTCTGGCGCTTCGTCTCCAAGGACACCGGCCGCACGGAGAACTTCTACGCGGAGAAGCTCGAGCTGCGACCCGTCACCAAGAAGAACTCGGGCACGTACGAGTGCGAGGCGGGCAACACGGTCGGCAAGAGCGACCCTCTCAGCACCACGCTCGATGTCAAATGTGAGTTGTGGCTGCGGCGGTGCAGAGTGGCTTCAATAAGACACATCACCTGTGTAGCGGTAAACGCTGATAAGCGAAGATGATAACCATAGCAGGCTGCCGTTGAAGGATGGTGGGTGCCTTCCATGTGAAAGTTGTTATCCATTTTAGGCGTCGCACAGCCATACCTTACCGTACCTGTTTCGCCTCCGAACGTCACGTAAATGTTGTCTGCGCTAGCTACATGACGGTGCAGTTGGACAGCCAACACACGAAAACGCACCCAGCCAGTGATCAGTGCTAAATCTCGTGAGTATCCAATCGCCTCATGTCACGTAGCCTCTGCTGCGCGCGCGTAGCGCCAACGTAGCGCGTGTGCATCGGGTCACGACCGGCGCCGGCTCGTTGCAGACGCGCCGCTCATCCAGAGCGTGCAGCCGCAGCACCGTGTCACGGTGGCGCTGTACAACACCACCGAGCTGACGTGCGAGGCCGACGGCAGTCCGACGCCCACCTACCAGTGGCTGCAGCGGCTGCCCAACGCCGACGGCACCGTCTTCATCCGCGGCACCAGCCAGGTGCTGCGCATCCACAACATCACCTACGCCAACCAGGGCCAGTACGTGTGCGTCGCCAAAAACGTCATCAACGGCAACGAGCGGCGCGTCCAGGGCGACACCGTCGACGTCCAGGTGGTCGGTGAGTGGACGCCACGTCCCGGTCCCTGTCGCTGACGTCCCGGCCGCCGGCCGCCGGCCGTGACCCGAGGCGATCTCCGTCATGCGGGGAGTGAGCGCTGGGACGCGTCTGCCATGCATGCAATTGGAACGCTGGGGCTGCCGTGTTGCAGGCAGAGAAACATCCTGCAGCCGATTTGTGTCCCACAATCCCCCGGAGCGTCCCGATGCGGTCTCGTTCGACTCGTGGCTACTCCCGAAGCACGCCACCATTCGAGTTTGTGCGTTCCATGAGAAAATCGGCCTCGGCGTTCATGGCGGTCCTGGCTTCCGCGTTCATGGCGTTCGCCACGCTCTGTGGCGAACTGCAACGAACGAACAAACGGCGAAGTACTGCAGCTTTACCTACATGGCATTGCAATTAGTTGTGGTATCCAAACGGTATTGGCTTTTGCACCATAAAGTCATGCAGAAAGTGATAAAATGTGCACAGTAACGCAGCTTTAAGTACAACGCATTCTCAAAATACAATCGAAGTTATGAGTAATGAAGACATTGTGTCAATTCATCAAGTCGTTAAGTCAATCAGTCTCCTATATGCCATTTCCAAACTGTCCTTATTGTGAATGCTCATAAGCTCAGCCTGTTCCACATGCAGAGCATTAAATTAGAGCATAACAAAAATATTAATACGGTTGGAATTAATACGGTTGCACCGTCAATGCGAATGATTATGATTCTTTTTAAGTTCAGCCGCATCCGCACATGTGCTAGAGTTCATCAGACAGCACCAAGCATGCCAGGCTCTTGTACATTTGTAAGAGGGTTGCTGTGCCCCTCCACAGTTAGAAAATGTAGATTTGTAGATTTGCATCTGTTTCTTACGAATTGCTTAAGACCAAGTCCTTTGAACCGTCCTCTCTAACACCGAAGAGTTTCGTAACTAATATGTGCATTGCATCCCAATCGGATTTCATAAAACGTTGAGTGCTGCGGACGTCTGGCCACCACAGCAAGGTTTTCGGCAGTACTTCCGGTGGCTGGCCACCACAGTAAGGTTTTCGGCAGTACTTCCGGTGCCTGACCACCACAGTAAGGTTTTCGGCGGTACTTCCGGTGCCTGGCCACCACGATAAGGTTTTCGGCAGTACTTCCGGTGCTTGGCCACCACAGTAAAGTTTTCGGCAGTACTTCCGGTGCCTGGCCACCACAGTAAGGTTTTCGGCAGTACTTCCGGTGCCTGGCCACCGCAGTAAGGTTTTCGGCAGTACTTCCGGTGCCTGGTCACCACAGTAAGGTTTTCGGCAGTGCTTCCGGTGCCTGACCACCACAGTAAGGTTTTCGGCGGTACTTCCGGTGCCTGGCCACCACGATAAGGTTTTCGGCAGTACTTCCAGTGCCTGACCACCACAGTAAGGTTTTCGGCAGTACTTCCGGTGCCTGGCCACCATGTGTCCGATGACAGAACCCTTGGCAAAGTGTGGGTGGAACTTTCGCACACTGACGCCACCACCACCCAAGGGATGACCAGGTTGCTCGATCACACACCTCAAAGTGTACCTCAAATTGCACTATTATCAATCACTGCAGTTTAACTCAGTCCGTTCACTCCCACCCCGCTTTCAGTGATCAGACCACCTGCCTGAACGTTCATGCCGTTCGACGGTACGCTTCGCGAGTTTCAGCAGAGCTTCCACAGCTCTGCTGGGGCGTATGTAAATGGCCGCCGGCCATGATGGTCCTGTTGGCGGCGGATCGACGTGATGTCCATGCGGCACATCCTCTCCACCGGAGCGACTACTCATCCGACGCCGGCCCGCTGTGCCGGAGCTCGCTCTGACAAAGGCGTCACGGAAGCGAGATGCATATTCATCGCCTCACTCCGGGTCGAGTACTCTGAGGAAGAATATCCGCATGAATAACGCTGCATGATAGTGCTGCAGTCATTGTAATTAATGAGCGTGCAGCTCCAGAGCATGGCCGAAAGCCCGGCGAAGGCCGAATTACCCGGAATGCAGAGGGATTCGGCGGTCTTTTGAATTGACTTCCGCTGACTTTCCGAGCAGCACGAGCACACTGTCGATCTGCATTTGCAGAATTTGACTAAGTAATCGGTCGGCTGAAGCGCGATGCCCGACTTAGAGACTCCGTGACGTCAGTGGGGCCAGAACAGCATCCAAGGGGGGGGGGGGTGGACGTGAGCCGTCAGCGATGTCTGCGGCGCCCTTCACCGCTCATCTGTCGTCGGCGCCAAATTGCGTGTTTGGCCGCGGCAGGTCGGCCGGCGCCGACGGTATCGGCCGCCTCTTATTTGACGTCCACAGATGTCGCGACAAATCCGGCGACATCTGCGGCGCCATTGTCGCGCCCGGCCGTGCGTCAGCCGGCATTGTGGCCGTCGGCCGGCGGAGCTTTGTCGTGGGCGACGCGCGGCGAGAAGAAGCCGCCGCGGCCGACGGACCTGCGTCGGCCGTTATATTGCGCCTCCGATCCGTATTCTCGATCTGTCCGCGCGCGGCGGCGGGTCGTGGCAAAACACGCAGCGTTATTGGACCCGCTGTCACTCAGGTGGCATGCAATCGTCACTAATATTATGCAAATACCGGCGGCAAACAGACAAAGTGGGCTGGGGCCGGCCGGTCGGCGGCGGCGGCGCCGCGTTAAAGCTCCCCGGAGCGCTTGTCATGCAAATTGGGTCGGTTCTGTGCGGATGCGCCTTGGCCGCTGTCACCCGCGGAGACTGCGCGGCGCGCCGCCGCCTGATGAAATGCACCACCGACCGGCAGTGTGTCAATGGCAGGCTGTCACGGCGGGGACGGCGGCGGCACGGCACGGCCAGCCAGGTGCCCGCGGAAGGTGCGGTCCGTCGCGGCCGCCCGCCACCGCTGGCCCGTCCGCAGCGGTCGGTGGTGCCGTCCGGCCGACAAGGCGCGCTCTGTCAGAGCCGACCCGGCTCGTCGCGGCTATTATTTCTGTCCTTCCAATCGTTGATTTGGGCGATGGGGGACGTGCGTGCTCGCCTGTCAACCAGTTTGTCAGGCGATTTGAGGCCATTACCATATGCGTGACGTCTATTTAATGGACGCCGGTAGCGTCACAGCACAGCACACACACACACACACACACGTTCGGCTGCCAGCGTCTTCATTATGCTAGTCTAACAAATGATGATAACGACAGCACGAGACAGCTTTCTTGTTTTTGATGCATGTCCTCCGCAGCTCTGGAACATGCCGAGTGGTTCACCACCTTTCGTAACAGGAACTGTCTGTCAGTATTTTGAAATTCGGCATCATGCCCATAAACATGAACACGAAACATCTAGGCCTAAAACCAATGGCCAACTATGGAGGTAAACATGACAGGAATCTCGAATATATTTGAAACTTGTTTACTTTTTTATAACTGGAATGAACCCGCACTTCGCTTCTTTAACCAAATCCAGAAATTAGCGTGTCCATGGTATGCCAAGGAGTCAATACCCGTTCTTTTTTTTTAGGTTAAAGTCTTTTTGTGCCCAAGACCCTAAAGAGGTCATGATTGCACATGCCCCCAAGGGACATTTGCAATCCATTTCACATCCTATGTTCGTATTTCAGGACGGAAGGGTTTTATCCAGTGCAAACGGAAACCCGTGAGGACTTATTGCGAGTTCATACCAAGGATCCTCACAAACCTTGGCTAGCGGACTCCTGCATGGCTGTGATTTTCCAGTTGTGATGCATGAGGGCCATTCGACCCATGCTCATGACCTATGCCTTTAAGGCCGTTGTGTGAACTGAAAATTAAACATTGAGTGCCGAGGGTACACTCGATAGACCGATAATTATCGGAACACTTACTTTTCGAAACTGGAAGAATAGGAGGTCGTGAAACGATTCAGTGCATTAAAAAGTTTAGAACTGGGGGTGAGGGGTAGGGGTCTGATCAGATATTTATCATCTTTCCTAGACCTTTCTTGATAACCGCCGGAGCTCTTGAACTTCTTGTGTCCCCTTGACACGAAACTCTGGCTATGCCCTTGGCTTTATCGCTCTTATTTATCAATCCCATGCTACCCAAGATTTCCTTAGCTCTCCTGCCTTCCCTTCCCACCATATTTCTTTGTATTTATATCGCAGTCTCTGCCCTCTGCCCTCCCTATTTCTCCGGAGACCTGTGCGGGCCCGCCGTGAGTTATGACCACCCTTCCCACCCTTCCCACCCCGCTCCACTCACACCACTCTGCGCGAGTTTGAACCACCCCGCTCCCTGCAGGTCCGCCGCAGGTGATGCGGAATCAGATGACGTCCCAGCTGCAGGCGGAGCAGGGCGGCGACACGCTGCTAGAGGTGGCCTTCTGCTCTGATCCGCCCCCCACGCTGACCGTGTGGCGGTGGGGCAGTGTCCAGCTGCAGGCCGGCCAGAGCAGCGGCCGCTACAACGCCGAGGAGGTCACAGAGGTCAGTCATCAGCTGATCACACCGAGCAGATCACGCAGGTCAGACAAACAACCGGCCGAGGTCATTGGGATCAGTCTTCCGGGGATGCAATCAAGAGTGTGGTTGTCAGCAGGTGGCATAGAGGTGCGATGGAGTAGTCGCCAAGGATGTAGTTGTCAAAAGGGGACGGAATGTGTGAAACGGCGAGGCCACAAAGGACAACTAGTGACGGATTCGATGTCAAGAAGGTCACATGGGTCAGATAGCGTCAGAGGGCACAGGTAAGGTCACGAACTGCATTTGGATGGGATCAGAACACCGCGGAGGCCCAGTGAGGTGTTCCATTTTATAGCCGGGTGCCAGATGGCTACGCAGTTGCAAAAGATCAAAACGGAGCGAGCAGGTAATTTCAAAAGTAAATTATCTAAATATTGGGTGCGCAAAGTCAGAACAAACCAAAGTACCAAAATAACTCCAGAGGTAGGCTGCTAGTAAACGGACAAGTAAAATGTCGATAACATATCGTATCATGTCATATCATAGATGATCCTTCAAAACGAGTGAAACGAGCTTGAAGAGCGTCTGACCAAAGCCCTGTCTAGTTATACTTGCAGACACTTTGAAATGAACTAGAACAAGATACTTAAGTACTATTAGATGGACCATGATAAGAGTCTCAGTGGATTACTACACGTAGCATCACCTCTGAATTGACCGTGTTTGTATCAGTATCTTCAATGACTATCTTCATTGCTGGAATTACACATTTTCCCTGTAAGTATGGTTGAGCACCAGGTGATCCGCGTTATATTTCAGTCAATGTGTCTAGTCAAAGCCTGAATTTATTGTGACATCTCCAGCAATATAATTGCTGGAACTAATAACGCATGTGCGTTCGGATATATGCACCTTAGAAAGGATTACGCATGTTTGCATTATGCCAAACACTGCCTGTCTAGCCAAACACTGCGCTGTCTAGCCTGCTTAAAACTACATAACAGTTAACAGTGAACTCAAGCAATTTATAAGGCATATTGTCAGCTCAGAAGCGTTCGACACCAGCCAGGTACGGCCAGATAACGGAGCCGACAAACTTTGTCGATCCACTTCGACCCAACAAACATCCGTTACGAGGCTCTTGTGGCTCGACCAAGACTGCACCAACAAGTCTGACACATCCCCGGCGATTTGGCGGCGGCGTCATCTGCCCCCATCCCCCACCCCTGTTCCGCTTGGCTCACGTTTGCTTGTCCGTCAACAATTGTTGCGGCTCGCCTGGAAACTTTGCCCGCCGCCCGCGCGCCGGCAATTGAGCGGGCGGCGGCCGGCCGCAGCGGGCTCGCGTCGGCCACTAACGAGCCGCTTAAACTTGGCCGGTGACGTCACACCGGCGTCGGCGGCGACGGTGTCTTTGTCGGTGCGCCAGTAACGGTGCGCGACGGCCGGACGGTGCGCTCGCGCTCAATGCCGGCCGAGATGAGACAGATCGGTCCGCTCTGTGACGGATTTGTGTCGGCTTATCTCGGCCGCGCCGCCTGACGGTCGGATGAAGTGGCATCGGCAGGCAGGCAGGCAGGCAGGCAGGCAGGCAGGGGATCCGTGTCGGCTTCCGTGTCGGTTCCCGTATCAGCTCCGTGTCGGCTCCGTGTCGGCTCCGTGTCAGCAACCGTGCCGACTCCCGTGTCAGCTCCCGTGACGGCTCCGTGTCGGCTCCCATGTCGGCTCCCGTGTCGGCTCCCGTGTCTACTCCCGTGTCGACTCCCGTGTCGGCTCCCATGTCGACTCCCGTGTCGGGTCCAGTGTCGGCTCCCGTGTCGACTCCCGTGTCGGCTCCCGTGTCGGCTCCCGTGTCGACTTCCGAATCGACTCCCGTGTCAGCTCCGTATCGACTCCCGTGTCAGCTCCGTGTCGACTCCCGTGTCGGCTCCCCTGTCGGGTCCTGTGCCGGCTCCCGTGTCGGCTCCAGTGCCGGCTCCTGTGTCGGCTCCCGTGTCGGCTCCCGTGACGACTCCAGTGTCAGCTCCGTGTCGACTCCCGTGTCGGCTCCCGTGTCGGCTCCAGTGCCGGCTCCTGTGTCCGCTCACAGCACCTAACCGGCCGCCGCCCGGGGAAGTGTGCGTCCGGCGCCCGCCGCTACACTGGTCATCTCCTTATCTCTCTGAAAGCCGCCACCTACATTAAATCTTAACACACGCGATCTGCGCATCCCGCGTGTTATCCAAACCGCCTCGTTACGATTTCGCCTACCCAAATACGTCGGGCAATCTGTCTCAGTCGGCCGCAGAATGGGAGCCCGAGATCGGCGCCGGCGAAGAGCCATTAGTCGAAAGTCGACGCACAATCTCCACGTGGGACACGTTCAAAGTTGTCATTTGATTTACGAGCGAGTGCGATGCCCGCCGGCCGGCGCCAGACGACCGGTACGTGGCATGGCCCGGCGACAGAGCGGGTGACCTGACCCTGACCATCGGCGCCGGCTGTCACGTGACCCGGCCGCGGCGCGTCTGTCTCAGGGCGGCGACGACGACTGCTACACGGCGCGACTGCGGGTGCGGCGTGTGGTGGCCGAGGACGAGCGGGACTACCACCTGCAGGTGCAGAACGGCCGCGGCGCCGACCACTACGGCGTCGCCCTGCGCGTCAAAGGTGAGACGGCACCTGCGCCGCCGTCCTCTGGCCGGGGCGTGACCTGGACGTTGATGGCCGCGTGCTGTGATGACGGTTTACCGGTTTGCCGGTGCTGGCGATTCACGATCGGTCACAAGCGAAAATGAGACATTTCGGCTGGTGTGCTGCCAATTTGTAAACCGCTCTCGGTACTCGTGGTGTACTTGAGATTCTTTGTTTCTCCCATGTTTCCGATCGATAGGCATAGCCTCTGGTCCACAGTTGTCCGGCGTGCATGTTGGTTGCGTGTATGCTTTCCTCCGTTTGAATGCACACGATTCAACTACATGTAGCGCCCTGTCAGAGGTGAAGCACGAACCCCGCCGTAATCTCTACCTTAGCTCGAATCTTCGCCATCAATTAGGATCGAACTAACACCTGAGTATCATCGGTTAAAAGCTCCCCTGTTTAAGATTCTGCAGTGCATTCTGAAATTTGTGCCGTATCTTCACATGCGCATGTCAAGCATTTGGGTATTCAGAAGATATCCTCGAGCATGTGACTGGTGCGTATAATCGTAATTGATATGGTCGTTGGATCTCAACAAATATGATTCATGCTTGCTTACGGTGTAGCCATTAATGCTGAGTTACAATGTTTCGGTTGAAATATGCATGTCACGGTATACTTGTTTGCCGCAGTGATTATTTCTTGATATAAACATTTTATATAGACAACTAGCACCTTCGCCACTTTATCCATGAATTCACCATACAGCTTCTCGATGTTCCATGCGGTGCATCGGTTATTCTTGCACGTGCTTACATACATATAACGTGCCTGTCTGATGCCTGCACTTTTGTGAACGCTATGGTTTTATTTGCTCTCGTCACGCAGCCCAATTGACCGATGTCTGCCATGTGACGGGCTTGACCTGCGCTTGACACCTGCCGACGCGGATGCAGGCTGGTCACGTGACAGTGCTCATTATCATCGGAAGCGCTCTATCGGACGGTAGTGAAGCTTGAACGCCGCTAGAAATGAGCTCGAACATTTCCATGATTTAGTACTCGCCGGAAGACTCAATTGCGTTGAATCAATCTCAAAGCGAAATATTCCTATTGGAATTGGTGGCTGCGCACACTGGGCACCAGCAGCTCTCGAAGCAAGCCCACGCGGGCTCAGGAACGGCGTGCCTGGAATAAAACGTGGTCAGCTATCTTTAGCCATTCAACAGGACAAAAGGGAACGAGTAGTTCCACAACAGGGCGCTTACCTGGTCCTGCGCCCAAGCCTGGTGAGCACTGCCAGCTGACCAGGACTTAATTTACGTTTTAGTATTTGGAATTTCGAGAGGCAAACTTCAGTAAAAAATGTTGGGCCACCAAATTTCGAGTGGAGAGCTTTCTGTTTCTGACATCAAAAACATCATTTTGTACCTTCAGTGTATTTCGGGCATTTCGGCAGCTTGCAGTCACTTGAACTGGCATCATTTAATCTTTCGGCAAGAAGGGAGGGCAATTTCCTGCAGATGACAATGCTCTGGAATGCAAAAACCAAGACAAGGCTGTTTTTTCCAGAGCTGCACGTGACCGGCCTGCTCTCCGCGCCACGGCGGTGGCTAGAACCGAATGGGCTCGTGTTAGTGTCGCTCCGCCGCAGTTTTTGACGTGTCATCCGCGCCACCGCCGGGGCAGACGGTAGAGCTGCGGTCCGCTGTTTCAGGGTTCCGTCTGCTTACAGAGCCGGTCACCATGACAACGGTCATCGGTCTGGTGTGCGGCTGTCTGGTGCTGCTCGTGCTGGTCGTAGCTCTGATCTTGTTCGCCTTTAAGAAGGAGAAATGGTGCTTCTCGCGTAAGTACGCCGGCCGCGCCGGCCGGGCGCGCACGCTGGGGGTGGCACGCCAGCTGGGGCTGCACGGCGTGCACACGTGCAGTGTGCACGCCGTGCGCCGTCCTCCGTTGCACGCTGCACTGCGGTCGCGGCGCACACGCTCGCTCCGAGCCAGATGGGTGTCCTCAGCTGTGAGCGGGATGGGTGTCCTCAGCTCCGATCCGGATGGGTGTCCTCAGCTGTGAGCGGGATGGGTGTTCTCAATTCCGATCCGGATGGGTGTCCTCAGCTGTGAGCGGGATGGGTGTCCTCAGCTCCGATCCGGATGGGTGTCCTCAGCTGTGAGCGGGATGGGTGTTCTCAATTCCGATCCGGATGGGTGTCCTCAGCTCAGAGCGGGATGGGTGTCCTCCTCTCCGAGTGGAGATGGGCGTCATTGGTTCCGGGCGGTGAAGCTGTGTGTGGCTGGAAAACACTGCAGGCTTTTGTGGTCCCCGGGGGGTGTCCGCCGCCTTGTCCGTAGCGTGATCACGGTGCAACCTGACTCTGTTATCGATGCCTGGGAAGGTAAGCAAATGGCTTGGGAAGTGAAGCCTGACTGCTGACGTCTTAAGCTAGGGGGTTTATGAGGCGTTTTGAGGGTGGGTGGGACGCTATGAAGGTGGATGAGGAACGCCGATGGTGCATGAGGAAGCTTGGATTTTGTAGTTTAGCGGTACGGTCGTTTTGTACAAGTCGGTATTACCGTGATGGCAATTGTGCAATAATATTTGTAATAAACCACATGTTATTCATCCATGTTAGCGTACACCATCCTTCTTCTGACCCTTCATGTAATCACTGTGGGTGCTCTTTCTCTGTTGTGCCACAGTGCTTCTAGCTGCATGCGAAATGCTAGTGGCCTAATCGCTGTGAAGCGTCAGGTCTTTGTAATTTCCGAAATGTTAGCGACAGACCAGGCATTTATCATCCCTACCCCTACTAGATCAAACACCACCGCGAAATCCCGCAAGAGTGGCTCCTCGGGCATTGTTCAGCCGCCATTATCAGTGATGATGGAGCAGGAACAATAACGAAGAGGCTCAACCACCAGCCTTATGGTACGGTGGCACGGCGCAAAAGGGGCCTCAGACCAATCTAGCTGATTAACCACTGCCAGCCATGTAAGCGCGTAGACGCCCCTCGCCACGGCGTTGGCGTACCAAACGGTATAGCTTTACCGAAAATGTGACGGAAACGAACATACAAAAGCATGTCCCTATACATGTATGTCTCTATAAAACAATTGATACACTTGTTAATTTCCGCACCTCGGTGGGAATCGCCCACCCGTCTTGTTTTACGACGATATCTTTTAACGGGTGGGGATATGGCAATGATTCGTATTACTATCATACAAATTAATGAGCGCATCGTATGCGAACAAAATTGAATCCGTTTGTAAACATAAAAACTGCGAGGAAGCAAAGTCGACTGACCAGCCTGCCGTATAGCCGTCAAGCGTCCAAGGTTGCAGGCATCGTCTATGTAGTGGGGCAGCGGTGTGGTGCCGCAGCCAGATTTCGACCTCATTTGACTCCGCAAGCCTTGACCTAGTGTCATGAAATTTATACTGAAGCGATTTCACTACCGCCGTAGCCTGCGCTCCAAATTGTGTGCCTCTAGCTTCAGCAGTTTTCGAGATATCAGAAGGGCCGAGTTCGCTCCTCCTCCCCTATAACGCGCATGTCAAAGCAAAACCTCTTTCCCCACAAAAAGAAATACATGCACCGCTCCACGCCCTGGCACATCCGACCAGGCGAAGCCTCAGAGCATACTGGTTAGCGACCAACAGAATAAGTTGAATTGCCAAAATCGCGTAGTTAGTCTCAGCCACAGCACGATGACACGTGGTCTACTGGGTGCCTCCCGCAGCGCCCCAACAGCGCGACGTGGATGATGCAACAATTCGGGTGACGTTGCATAGTTGAACTTTCTACTTCGGTTGTGACGATAAACAGCGTCCGACCAGCGACCACAACTCGGGACCGTCGGACTGCTCAGCGCCCTGCAGATTGTGTTGTATTGCTCTGATGGAGTGCTACGGCCCTCTCTTCAGCCAGATAGAGCGGTTTGGAGGCCGACCAGTAATAAACTGAACATTGGGGATAAGTTGCTGAATAAAGAAGAAATTTTAAAACGAGCACAGGCAAAGCGCACACCTTCCACTTGAGAGCTCACACTGGCAATGGTGCCATTGCCCTGTCTCTGAATCTACCATCCCCCTCCCCAACCATGAAGGAAATAATAGCAACCCAGATGCATTCGTGCCTGCCATATAAACAAACTTACCCCACACGGTGTATTGAAATCGACAGGTGTTGCAATGCTTTGGCGAGTAACTTCATGTAATGCAGTGCTACGGCACATTTTGGGAGGTCGCCACAAGGATGTAAGTCGATACATTCCAGCCCAGACACCCGTTGGCTCTGTCATTGGCTGTTGGAATCTGTCGTACGTATCGCGACAGAAAATGAGGCGTTGAATACACAATGATGTTCGTTTGCATGGCGTCATGATCTTCCACGATGGATTCTCCGAACGCCGCTCTGGCGTGTCGCTTAGAGCTCTGCATGTGTGTTTCCCGAATCGGCATAATCAAATTCATTCATTTGGTATGCATTTCGTCAGATATGTTCCACCCCGCTTCTATCCTACCTTGTTCTCTGAAGTGTGATGCACGTTTTATCTTCTTCAATTCGGTTTCCTTAAACCGAACCGCATCGCCCTGCATGCAAGTGCAATTCGGAACATTTCACGCCAACAGCATTTAATTTGGCCCTGTGTGGAAGCGCTGACCTTCCAGCCGTGCTCCAGCCTCGCGCTCGTGTGCTTAAGCAGCTCGTCGGCATGCCTATTGAGCGATGACGACGTCGCGGACGGTGGCGACGATAGGGTGTGCTCTGGAGCCTCTCGCTGCTTACCTGTGCGCATCTCTCTAATGCTCGCAGGCGCAAACCATTCTCAAAAACATTAGAATGCTTGGCCGTGAAATGAGTACAGCAATCTTGAAATAGGGTATGAGAGGGAATGCAATGGCATGCTAAAGGAAAGGTGGCAATCACCATGCTAAGATCTATTAAATTTCATGGCCTGGAGACAGTGCAGGATGGGAAATAGTACCACTGAACGCAACACTCCACCCTGGCCTGTTCCCTCCCAACAGGAAGGTAGCCGTGGAATTAGCGTGAGTAATCACAGTTTTCAGGTGAGGACATCGATCCATAGGGTGTCACGCCAGTCGATTGCCGACAGGGTGGATTTGTCATCCAAAAATTAAAATAGGTGAATGGATCCGTCCACTTTGTCGATGTATACACAACACACGAACATGGATTATTACCCCAGTCAGGTGTATTACCCGAAGGTGTATGATATACATTTGTATCAGTGTTGAGTGAGAATTTGTGGTTCGAAGCTCTCCACATCAGGGAGACATTTTTGCATTTAACAGAACGAGATTTGGCAATATCCATTGCTCTCATGATTCTGACTCAACCCGTTCCACATCAACGTGATGAGTGACGTCATAAATGATTGACCACGATATGTCCTTCCAGACGCTGGCGAAAATAGAGCCATCGGTTCATATTCGGGTGTTACTGCAGCTGTAGACCCCGTAGTCATTTTGCCAGATGCGCAAGTGAAATAACGTATCACTGATAACTGTATTAGCACTAAGTCGGCCCATTATTACGCTAGCGTCTTCCACGCAGGGCCGGTTTTCACTTCTTGGATGTGCAATGTTTGCTCAGGTTAAAATGCAGATTTCAGCAATACGTCTGGACAGATATGGTTCCCCGACATCGGAGGGGTCGGAAATAAACCATGAGTTGCCATGAGTTGCGTCGCTAATTACGTCTCGATTAAACCGTTCGACCACTCTTTCAACCCACTGGGGGCGGTCAACGATGTCGTTAGTCTCGACTGGAGTAAAAGACGTCATTGTCACGTGGCACGCTCTTCACACGATTGCTGCCGCTGATGGTGGCTTCCCCACTGGGCTGTCATTCAGTCAATCGATCCCCGGTCGGCGTCGTTTCACAGCTATGTGTAGCTAGTGGCCCACGACCACGGCGCCCAAGGCCATAGGTACCCCTGGATCGGCGGTCTCACGGCTATGGGTAGCTAGTGGCTCACGACCATGGTGGCCAAAGCCATTGTTACCCTACCCTGGGTTGGCGGTCTTACGGCTGACCGGCTCACGACTGTGGTGGCAAAGGCCGTGGCTACCATGGGTCGGCGATCTCACGGCTATAGGTACTGGCTCACGACCATGGTGGCCCAGGCCGTAGGTATCCCTGGGTTGGCGGTCTCATGGTTATGGGTAGCTACTGGCTCACGGCCATGGTGACCTCGTTTATCCAGATAGTCTACGCTCATCAATGTCTGAAAATTTCGCTACCATTCTGATGTCCAATGTCCACCGTTTTCTCATGGACATCTTTGTCCCACAAACGCTTGTTCAGGTAGTTGTCTCACGTCCAGAGCCTCCACACGACCATTTTTATCACTTCTATAACTTTCTCAATGTCACATACAGCGCTTGCACAGTCAGTTTTCTCGTGTTCACCGCCGTCACAGTCAGTGCTGTCTCTTCCATAGGCCACGACTCTCCACCATCGACCCTGCACAGTCGAGACCTGTTGTTCGCGTTCGAATAGTCTCGGGTCGCCAAGTAGTGGCCGGCCAAGAGGTCCGCCCAGCTGCACAACGACGATGATGTTGTCTTGTTGGAACTGGACAGTGAAACTGAACTGCGTGCTGGGACAGTCGATGACCGATGTGCATTTGGTAGAGCTAAAGTATATTTATTTCGAGATGTCTCAAGCTTTACTGCTCTTTCTCTCCGGCTTTTCCTCCCATCCCCTCCACTATCCTCTCTCGCCCTCCCTTTCCCTCGTTCTCTCTTACTCTCGCTCTCCCCTCGCCCGCGCTGTCGTACTCTTTCTGTGACGAAGTTTGTGTTGTAAGATACCCGGGAATCTGGTGTTGTTTCAAAATCAGTCACTGGCCAGTGGCGCAGCCTGAGGGGAACATTCACATTCTCTCCCCATTCTATCTATATTTTAATGAATTCACTGTATCCTCCAAAAGATTTCTGGTGTTTCCGTGGCAATCCAGAAAAGTATGGTTATGCCACTAATGATTTTAGTGCAATGTAATGTTCTAGGTTAACTTTTGCCTAGGGTAGGCTTGCATCAGAGCGAGTAAAATGAACCATGCCGTGGTTCTTTCCACGCTCATGAGCAGGGACTTAGAGGCAGCAGGGAAGTGGGATGGCCATTTTTAAGCGGCGTTACTGAGTAAGAAAATGTTAACGGGGAGGAGTGCACTCGGATGCCTCCGGGTGCATGGTGTCTTCTGTACTCCTGTACTGAGGAGCACCTTCCACTGAAATCTCAGGTCTACTTCAATTTTCAACTTGAAGTCAAGACTAGGCCTCACCCCCTCCGCTAACTACGCCCATGCACATGAGCCTCACGCACCAGGAGAGCCTGGGCTGTGCTTGGTGCCGGGCAGGTTGATACGGACAGTCGCAGCAAGTGCCTTGTGGTGAGTGTGTGTGTGATTGTGGTTTTAGGGCGCATCGACCATGGTTGGTCATTTAGCGCCCAAGCCTTGTGGCGAGGAAGTGCTCAGAAACGATGATGGGTGATGAAGGGTTCTGTCACCCCTCCCGGCATCGGGCGCTCAGGTCGACCCTCAACCCCAGCTTGCAGATCGCGGCCGACTAGTGCCCCCCCCCCCGTTAGCCCTCACAATCTACGGATTTCTTCATGAATTGGAAGCGTGAACAGCATTTTAAATGTTCATTGCTGAGGGGTGATATTGCTGACGTTCTCTGAGTAGGTGGCCTTCTTTTGGCGATGTGTTTTTCTGTTCCGACGTCAGTGCCGCAAGAGTGATTTTCAATGTGCGGACATCCTTCACTTTTGGGGTGGCAATGCTGACTGGGGTTCGCTGCGTAAAAACGCACCTGCGGTTGCCGAGGGGCACCCGCACTCTGCACCCACTACGCTAGTCAGTTCTGACGTGTGTCTCACCGCACCGATGTCGTCTCTCACGCTGGTGGCTTGTAATAAACTTGTGACACAAATTAGCTATTTTCTTGCATGCGCACTATCGAGGATAATTTCCAAAGGTAAATGTTCAATATTCGTAGAAGCAGCACGCATGATTAAGTTGATGTTTTATACGCCTTTTTCCTCCTTGTGTCTGTTTTACATTGCTCGACGTGCTTTATGCTTTTATCTTTGCGGGTGACCTGTGCAACTTACACAACCGTTAACTCTGTTTATTTTCTTGATTGCAGAGAAAGGAGGGTTTAAGCCAACAGACCTGGAGAGGTAAGTGGGAATGACTGAGAGCGTGGCTTGCTAAAGTTTTACACGTGTGGTTCGCCTGGAAGTAGAGCGATTTGCCGATTCTTCAGTTTGCCTTGAACAAGATAGAAAATCATGCCTGACGTACCATCCCTTGCTTTATTTGGCTGCAGCCGCCACTGTTTTCCGTCTGGTTGCATTTGCTTTGATCATTAACAGTCGACGTGGGCGGCGCCACCGGGGAACAGCGTGCGGCCCGGAGCGGTTTATGGGGCTATCCGTGCTCTCGGCGCCCATTGGCGGCATGCCAAGCGTACAGCAGGTCAGGGCCAGTTCTGAGTGTGCCCGGTGGCGCCGCGCATGCCAGCGAGCTCCGAGACGGGCCTGTTGTCGTAGATGCTGGTCGGCCCAGGCTGGAGCACGCGCCGCCCGCCTGGCTGCCGGCCGCAGCTCGCTGTACCGTTTGCGGTTGGTCTTGCAGCGAAAAGAGTGAGATTGAGAGCCGCGCGGAGGGCGCCGCTCGCCAGGGACTGGGCGCCATCCCGCCGGACGCGCTCTACTCGGGCCCCAAGAAGGCGGCACACGGCGGCGGCGGCCAGTACGAGGCGGCCAAGGTAAGCGTGGTGCGCCGGCTCGCCGCCACGCGGCAGCACCGGCGCGCGCGGCGCCACCGAGCGGACCGCTGATCGGCGCACGGGTCGTGGCCTGGCTGCACTGCCTGAGGCGACACACCGTGAGCAGGGTCACGGCCTGTCGCTCTTAAACGGCCGTCGTCCGCCGGAGCACCGCCAGTTCAACAATTGACAGCGTGCGCCAGACATTGCTCAGCCAGCCACATCGGGGTTCACGCACGGGGCGGATCAAAGCGCAACTGTTTGGTCCACAACTGGACAAAAACAGTCCGACTGAAAAACGGCTCCCTTTCACGACGGCCAGGTGCACCGGTATCGAATGTGTGGCCCAAGGTGCCCCAGCGAGAACTTGAATTTTGTAAACGAGAACCCTTGAATTTCTTTTTCAGTCAAAGGCATTTCCGAATGGCATTTCACCTTTGACATTTGTGACGTTTAAATGCACCATTCCGTTGTAGCATTCCATCAATCAGTGTCGCCCTCCCGGGGAAATGATGGCGTCCCTCAAATGCAATGTCTGGATCCGCCCCTGTCCACGCACAAGCACCCACCAGAGCCACGAGTCACACCGCACCATTTGCGAGCCCTACGCCACTGCACCACTGACCCTGTCTCACTGCACCAGACATCATTTGTACACCCTATACCACTGCACCACTAACCCTGGCTCACTGACCAGACACCATTTGCGCACCCAATACCACTGCACCACTGACCCTGTCTCACTGCACCAGACATCATTTGTACACCCTATACCACTGCACCACTAACCCTGACCCACTGCACCATACGCCAATTGCGCACGCAGTCAACACGTACCGTGCCCGCAACGTGATCAATGGTCACGATTCGCAATGGTCATTTGGTGACGCTCACATCACCAACCTCCTGTCAGATACTACCAGAGACCAGGTACATTTGGCATGTTTGTCGGGGATGCCAGTCATGCTCACATGCCGATTTCCACAAGGTGCGCAAGCGCGATGGCAATGACAGTTCCAACATGGCAATGGACGATGTTGGAACTCTGCACGATGCCCTTTGAAGCTGCGTACTTAATCACATGGCATGCCACATGTGGTTATCTCGACAGATGCGCCATGTGCATGTTGCCACCTTCTTTAGCTGTGCACGCTATATCCTGGTGACGACCAATGTACGTGCATGCGCTTGCTTTGTCCGCAAGTGCGTAATTGTGTAATTGCGCCTAGAGCTTCCACGTCTTAATTTCCCAGATGTGGAAATTTAGAGATTTCAGGGAGAATAAAGGCATCCAAATTGGGTCAAACAAGGTGTAAGGTGTGCTACATGCTGCACTTTGAGGGCAGATTAAGTTGAAACATGCCTCACGAGCAAACGTATGAAATCAACTAAGTTCGTTAAACGCTGCAAGAAGAGTCAATTCGTCTGGAGGAAATGAATTCATGGTCAAAAATAATTGCAGGCAATAACAACCCTAGCAATTCACCCTAGCTCGACCCCCACCGCCAAGTGGAAAAGGGCCCCCATACCTCAATGCATACCGACGAACAGAAGCAATGAGGGTAGCTTTCGACGGAGAAGGATTCAGATCCGGGTATGACGATAGGGTGGGAAAGATGTGGTATTGGTGTCGTGCTGCAACGCTTTTGTGGCGGATGAAAATGGACGGTCGGCCGACGATGAGCGGCAGATATAACGTTCGCTACGTTCGCAGCACCATGGTGAAGACGGAGACAGCGGGCAAAGCGATACCTCGCGAGGAGGCATCATCTACGCCGACCTCCAGCTACCAAAGACGTCAAACAACGGCTCCATGAGGAAGCACCGACAAGAGCGGCATCCAGCACACCACAACCAGAGACATCTGGCGGGCACCAGTCGACACGAGCCCGCACGCACCGAATACGCCGAGATCAAATTCGTTCCAAAAATTGACGAGCGAGCAGACATTTAGTGTGAACGTTTGGGCGAGCGAGTGCACCGAGAACTTACAGCAAAGCCTGCACTGGCGGTGAGGCGGACATTTTCAAGTCTCGTGCGTGCCTGCAACAGTGTCGGGCAGTGGCGGTCGGAGGACCGCATCGTGATCCGCGAGTCGGTGTTCGGCGGCGCTTCTCAGAGCGGGTGGCCCGTGCAGACGAGCGACGGGAGATGCTCGCCGCGGCAGTTGTGAATCGGTGATCTGTGCGGCTCTTGTGTGTGTGTGTGTGTGATTAGTTCAGTGCGCCGCCGCCAGTGTAAGATACCAGTGTAAGATGTACAAAGCAATAAGTCAGCGTGAGCTTACGTCGGTCGGGAGTGGACCCGACATCAGACTGTCGACAATTGCGCAACTCGCCGACTGGCAAGTCCAGCGCGTAAATTCCGGCTCTGCGTTCCTGCTGACCGCATGTCAGGTCACCACAGCGCATTTCAGGTTCGATAGCGCTTTGGCACTGATTCAGCGCTCTCGTCTCGCATTCTCGTTGCGCAGATCGAGGAAGCTTTTGGCGACGCTTGTAGCATTATGTAGCGATGCTCGTCGAAAAGACGCGCGTCTTTCCACGCACATTGAAAAGATGCGCGTAAAAAGCTACAATGACGTTCGCAAATGTGAAGGGGAAAACAGATCGCAGCGGCCGGTACCGAAAACGTGGAACACCTGGCGCCTTCTCGTTTCCCTCCAGCGGGGTTCTTCCGTTGTGATCATGCGGGAAATTCCGCCCGCTCCACCTCCCCATACCCTTGCCCCACCGCCCCGCGCCTGTGCGTGCCACCGATTGCACCAATTCTAGTCCTGTACAGTGTGCGAGTGATCTGAACGAATGTGTGCTGCTCTGGATTTTTATCGGTGTCATGAATCTCTAGAGCGGGCCGAATATATTCCGTCGGACGACTTAGACATTGTGCGCGAACGGAACGACGAGAAGGAGATTAGAGGCGACTGGGATATTTTGCTTTGCGAATCACGTGCTGGCCGGGTAGTTGACGCGAGGCCGGACTTCAGAGGGCCACGGCACCCACACCCGGGCATGGAAGCACCACAGTGTCACCGATTTGTGTCATCCGAAACACCTCGCTCTTCGGTGAATTATCCGCCCTTTTTGTTAAACGATAAATTGAGTGACTTTAAAATGACCGCAGCCATATTGCTGTTCCATAAGCGTGCCCAAAGCTAGCATATACGTCTCAGCTTTACACTTCAACAGAAGGGAAATCATCCTCTCCGACCTGAAATGCACTTAAATGGTCTTCTGATCCAGAATTCCAAACCATAAATATAACCCTGTCCACGTTCGTCGCAAGCATGACGTTATACAACCGCCGCCGAGCAAACGGGTTGACAGAATGATCAAGGTTGGACAAGTCCAATTCATGGATTTTTGTCATCCGGAATATTATTATCTCTAGCAAATTATACTCTTCTTCCTGCTAAAGAATTTCATGGTACTGCTTGTCAATGGCTACAAACTAAATGTGTTTTGTAAAAAAACCCGAAGCTCACTGGAAAGTACTAAGTTGGCTACTTGATAAGTACCAATCGTAGCTAAGCTGATACCCTGCATGATTTTTGTTCGTAGTACCACTCTGGTGGCCATGCCTCTTAGGTACACTACGTAATGATGGCACTCCTGAGTAAGGAAATACTTCAACAAAGCACTAAACACAAATGGTGGAGGATGGTGACTTAGCATGTAACGCAACACACTGTAAAATGACACATAATAACACGATTTTTATATGTCTCCTGGTAAAGTGAACAAGTGAAGGCAAGTGAACAAAGATCCACATCGTTTCGGGATCTCCCTCAGGTAAGCGTTTGCATCCAGGTTTCCAAACATCGATAGGACTCACGAGTTAAAACATGCTAGTGCTTACCATCACGCAGCCGTTACCACTGGCGCCACCTGCAAGAGCCAGACAGCTACTTCCATTTTCATCAGTGCCACTCGAACAGGGCCTGTAGGGCAACAGCACCTTTTGGCTGCAGTTCACAGCTGTACACTAGGAACGTGCATCCTATAAAAGACAACACAACATTGACAGCATCATAATATCCCTGGAAGCACATGCGGCACGCACACAAAGCAAAATGAGAACACCCACGGCTCCGTCGCAGACAGCCAGTTCCCGTCGGGGCCTGCCAAAACTCCAAATGGCGTCTCACCGGAAGCTCGCTGGGCTTTTGCCGAGCGGGAATCTGGAAAGAGGGAAGCATCTTTCAATGCTGCCACCGCTGCACCCGTGGTCACGAGCCAGCTTCGGCGACAGCTTCTCGACCTCGACAATCGGCGACACCGCCTCTCTGCCACTGGACCGGCCTGCCGACGGCGCCGCCCGCACACTGCCCGCAGTCGTCGGCGTGCTGCGCCGCACGACATCGCACCCGTCCTCCGACACTGACGCCGTCGGCCGCCTCCGCCGGGCCGTCTCCACCGCCTGCCGCCCGGCCTGCGACGGACGCACGGTCTCGGCACGGCCGTCACGGTCGGCCTCGTCTCCGACCGAGTGCTCCCGTGCGCGCTTGCCGGCCGATCGCGAGCCTACCAGGCTGGGAGCGGTCGCCTCGCGCCGCCCACAGTGCGTGTGCCGCGAACCGGCCGGATGTCGATCGGCAGCGCTGCCGGTGGCGACGCTCGACGCGTTCCACTCGTCGGAGCTGTCGTCGCGTCTCTCCGGCTTCACTGCCGCACCCGCCGAGATCACCGAACGGCGCGGTGCGGCCCGCCCGCGCTTGTCGGCGTCACGTCGCTCCTGTTTGACGGGCGAGGCCGGTGTCCGCCGCCGCCGGGACGAGCCGGGGCTGCCGGCCGGTGGCCTGTCCGGATCCATATTCCGATCCGGCTCCGGCTCCGTCTGCGACTCCGGCTTCGGCTCTGTCTCCGACTCCGGCTCCATCTCCGGCTCCAGCTTCGGCTTCAGCTTCGGCTCCGTATCTGTCTCCGGCTCCGGCTTCGGCTTCAGCTTCGGCTCCGTATCTGCCTCCGGCTCCGGCTCCGTCTCCGTCTCCGGCTCCAGCTTCGGCTTCAGCTTCGGCTCCGTATCTGTCTCCGGCTCCAGCTTCGGCTTCGGCTCCGTATCTGCCTCCGGCTCCGTCTCCGGCTCCGTCTCCGTCTCCGGTTCAGTCCCCGTCACCGGCTCCGACTTGATCCGGCTAGCCAGATGGGCGGCCAGCGAGTCGCACTCCGCCAGCAGCCGGTGCAGTCGACACTGGTTGTGGGTCAGCCGGTTCTCCAGCAGCTCCAACAGCGGCAGCGTCAGCAGACCCAGCGACTGTGTGGTGTTACGCACCAGAACTGCGGAGTCGCCCAGATCGTGAGCCAAACAACAGCAAACTGGACAGGCATGGGGGCGGGGCAGTAAAAAACCAGTGGGATGAGCAATAAAAGCAACGGCAATATGTCGTGATAAATCTGACAGCTTCCGCCAACAACACAACATGAATGTGCTCGAATGGATGCACGCTAACACCTCTGGACAGATGTTTGACTACCCGAATTAGCATCCATATCTAGCCGGACAGTACTAAAGACCCGTGGATAATTCGGAATGGGGCATCATGCCACACTGATCCCGGGATTCCGCGCGCCATAGCGTCCTCTGATCCCCGATCCCACATGCGGCATCGTGCCCCGTCGGGGAACAGGTCGCTCTCAGCGTAACCGCCGACCTGACGGACAGCCAACACTGTCCGCGTATCCCGTACCGGCCTGGTTGTGCATCTGCGTGAGTTCGTCCGCGGCGGTGGCGCTCTCGACCCGATCGTAGCTGCATACCTCCTCCTCCTGCAGCACCTCGGGCAGCCGCACCAGCGCCTGCGGCGGAGCGGCCGCGGTCACAGCGGCGCAGGCTCAGCACACCATACGGCGACAGGGGACAACAGATGAGCTGGAGCTCGGCACACCATATGGCGACAGGGGACACAGACAAACTGGAGCTCAGCACACCATACAAAGACAGGGGACAACAGACGGACTGGAGCTCGGCACACCATACAAAGACCGGGGACAACAGACGGACTGGAGCTCAGCACACCATACGGTGGTTGGAGACAACAGACGGACTGGAGCTCGGCACACCATACGGTGGCTGGAGACAACAGACGGACTGGAGCTCGGCACACCATACAAAGACCGGGGACAACAGACGGACTGGAGCTCAGCACACCATACGGTGGTTGGAGACAACAGACGGACTGGAGCTCGGCACACCACACGGCGACAGGGGGCAACAGACAAATTGGAGCTCAGCACACCATACGGTGGCTGGAGACAACAGACGGACTGGAGCTCGGCACATCATACGGCGACAGGGGACAACAGATGAACTGGAGCTCACGAATCCCAGGAGGTTTGTGCCATCGGGCGTGGTGGTGCACGACCGCGCCGAGTCAGGTCGGGCCAATTTGGGCAGCAACACTCACCCTCAGACAATGGGAAGCGATGGTGCGCGACGGCGTGATTTGCAGAGGCACGTCACGCCGCTTCAGTACACCAGAGTCGTCGCGCTCCGACTGGAAGCAGGCGGTCTCCACGCGTCCGTCCTGTCGGCCGGCATACGAGTCAAGCATAATGGGGACAGGCACACCAGTGCTGAGTGTATGGAAAGAGGGGGCACACCTGACTAGCAGTATACCAGTATACCAGCTTTAGACCTGGATTGGAAGGGCGAAGCGCTACATTGTCGGTGGAATGGTGGGAAAGCAAACAAACATAGGAATAGCAGGACAACAAAGAAAGTGGATGTGGACATTACAATTGGTCAGTGGAGAGAGATAGTGATGGCATCAGAGTGGAATGAGCATGACATCCTGCAATTCCCATATTATATGAGAATCAATACTTGATATACACTTTTTGACCACCTAGGGGCCATATTTTTACTTCCTAAATTGGCTTAAACTCAACTGTGGTAACATTTCCCACCTTCATTACATCTGATTTCTGACATGCTTGACATTATGGGTGCTATATCATCAAATCTGGTTGATATGTGCTAAAACTCAAACAACAAACAGCATGCATGACATTGATAATCATCCGCAAATCCTTCATCATACTTGAACCTAATAGTATGACAGTCAAGTTGTCAATCTGTTTCCACGACATGGCGGCACTCAACGTCTTCCTTAATTATGTTTAATTCCACAAAATACGAAATGCATGATGCTGAATGAGCAAGACTCAAATAATGCTACACACCAGCGTGCAGTAGTGGTGTGTCGCGAATTGTTCAGGTCGACTTGGCCTGAGTAAGATCACTATAAACCTGAAGCTGAAGCTGAAAAAAAGTATCTTTTTGCACTGCAGAGGCCATATCAGAAAGCAAAACAGCCAGCCTTTACACATGTCGACCTGCAGACAGATGCAGCAAGCTCACTTCCCAGCTTGCTGCTTGCTCCGACCAGATGCATCAGCTCACTGCCCAGTCACTTGCGCGCGGCCATGCCCGACAGGCGCCGCCCACCCGTGCAACGCCACCCACCCACCCGGCCGCCCGGGAACACGGCGAACACGACGCCGGCGAAGCTGGCGTCCATCATCTGGAACGCGTCCTGCGTGGCGACGTCGACGGCGCTCGGCCAGATGGTGATGTGCGGGTGCGAGTGGTACCAGCCGACCACGCGCACCGGCCGGTCCAGCTCGGTCGACAGCCGCTCCGCCTCGTCGGTCGAAGACAGCAGCTGCTGCGGCGATATCTCCACCCGGTCCTTGCGCTTGTCCAGCCGCACCAGCACCTTGGCCGCGCACACGCGACACGTGCCATCGTCAGCGGTCTGGGGGGAGGGTCGGCGTCACGCGATGTCGCGCTGTGCCAGTGTCGCCATCATCAGGCCTCATCGGCCACACATCCAGTCAATGGTACATGCCGTGGATTGTTCTATGTAGCAAATGCACAAGGTGTGGTCGATTGAGGTCTGACTCAGTGCAAGCTTGTCACCATTTTGCCTTCCATTTGAAGTGTATGCATGCACACATAACACAAAATAAACTTGATGGAGCTGGAGCTTCCACCAAATGAATATCAGAGGTTGGCAATGCACAAAGCTATGCACTGGAAACCAGGACACAAGAACTCACATCTCCAAGAAGAATGCCCATTACTTCAGTGCTCTCTGTACACAGAACATGAGTGAGGCACACATAATATGCATCAGCCAATATGCATAACCGTTTGAGGGACATCTTCTCTGCAATCCTCACTGATTTGATTATCAATCTGAAAAAAGGTGGCTGTCAGTGAACTAGTCACAGGAACTGTCAGATTGCTCTGTGTGTACATAAAACATTACACACAAGCTGAGTATCAACAGGCAAGCAGTAACCTGGCATAATATTGGTTAAAAACTGCTATTTCTGATGTTGTTAACTACAATATTGCATGAGACCTGCTGACCCCATTAAAAAGACTCACATTCATCTCCCATAGTGCAGGTTGCCAGCATGCCACTAAAATAACTAATGTTCAAGGTAGTTCCTGAACCATTCAAGTTCTTTGATTGGTTGGTTATTTGGGCTTAAGGGTGCACCAACTGCATTGGTCATGCAGCACCCATTATTCAAGCCTTTTTTAATTTGGCCTACTGCCCAATAATTGATCAGGGATTATGCCTAAAAATGGAAACCCTGTCCATGCCAGCCATCATGCTGCAGCACATCAGCCAGACAAGAATCACTTCACAATGTAGTTTAGAAGTACACTGAAATACTTATTATGGACCAATGGTGCAATACACAGTCAAAAGGTAAAGATGATTCTATGACCATGGTTAGTTGACAATGATCCTGAGATGGGATTGAGACTGGTTTTCTGTCCTCTTAAAACATTTTTTTTACTACATGCTTCAACTAACCATGATCATATATACACCATAATCACAAACATTAATATAAGGATGATTGGGTAAACAAAGATAAATGTATTTTACAGGAAGGAATCATGGCAACACACAAACTCTAATGAAATTAGGATTGCAGTGCTGCAAAAAGCAGCATGGTTTAGTTCTTTGTGGCCAAAATCTCACCCAGCTTGGCAAACCAAACCTGACCGGAGCTAACCTAACCAAACTTAGTCTAGCCTAGATCAGCCTAGCCTAGCCCAAGGCGATGTATACGAGGTGGCGTCATCCCTACTGCGCAGCTTTCTGCTCAGGTCCTTATATGATGTCATCTGGGGTACCACTTAATACGGGCCAAGCCGCTAACACACTGTCGAATATACGCAGCGTATGCATAGTACGGGGATAAAATGAAGATTTAAGAGGTGCAGGTGCAAAACTTAGAGCGACATAGTCCCGGAAGGGATCTCCAATACCTTTTATACACATATAATACCTGGAAGAACGTACAAAGCGAAGTAGGACAGGTCAAATATGGCAGAAAATTAGCATCTTACCGCGGCGAAATGCAGTAAGGACGTATCTGAAGTGTGGTCGTCGCCAGGATGGAATAAGGTGTGGAGGGGGGTCGAGTCCCTTAATGTACATCAAATTTAGCATTGGGCTTATGGTGCTGCATGCCAAAATTAATTGACCGAAAGGCAAAGGCACCTTTAACCCCTCTATATGCGGCAGTGCCCATGATAGGAGGCAAGGAAGGAAACAATTGTTTCTTTTTTAATATCGAAAGTACCATAGGGAGCACGTGAGAGGCAGACATTCCTTTTATGGGGCATCTGTGAACCTCCATACCAGCTCAGCAACATGGGTGGAACTTCCAGAAAACTATTTGGGAGACGCAATGCCTGGAGGTAACAGGAAGGCCGATGGATTGGGGGAGGTGGGCTCACGCTAGTCGTAAGCGGGGTTGACCCATCCCAAAAGTATGTAAAATTTCACTCTAGTTCGGAGGTTACATTCGGCGGATGGACTGGAAAGCGGTCAGACGTGGGGTGCTAAAAGCGGGCAGGCATGTATTGGCGGCATTCCCTAACAATGCGTTCAGAACTATATCTGGATGATTAAAAAAAACTCCTACACGTCCGCGTAGTCGACCTAGTCGGCTTATGTGCTGTTTCCGATTCAGAGCATGAATGAAGGATCACAATCGAAGTTCGTGGAGCAGAGACTTCGCATATCGTTATTTCAAATCAATGATCATAGGCCTCATGAGCAACAATGAAATGGCATATGCCACACCTGTTTCATAGCAGTACCAGAGCCGGTAGCAGTGTCGAGGGCCGCGAGGACGGGCGCAGCTTGTCTGCCCCTGGTCACAACGGCAGCAGCAAATCACGCCAACAGGACAGTGGGACCGGGCGATACGACGGCAGAGTCAAGTGCCGCCAGGACGAGCCGACACAGGGAGCGCCGCCAACCCGTCAGTGGTCACAGTGGCAGCAGGAAAACACGCCAACAAAACGGCAGGATCGGGCGGCATGAAACCAATGCAAAGTGCCGCCAGAACGGGCAACACAGGAGGCGCCGCCAGTCCGCCCCTGGTCACGGTGGCAACAACAAACACGGTTACAAAAGGCAGAACCGAGCGACACGACACGACACACAGCAGAGACGAAGACACATGGCCGGCAGTGTGAGGGTGGACATCCTATCGCTGCCTGGTGACATGATGGCGGACCTGCCTAGATGCCTGCCCCTGCGCTCTGCTGAGCAGAGTTCTTGCGCAACCAGCCAATGCGCACATGCAACCTAACTCGAGTCAGCCTCCATCTCACACAACTAGCCACCCTCCTAGCTTCGGCTGCCGGCTACTAATGACGTCCACCCCGGGTCTCACGATGCTGGTGTCGCCTATGCAGGTTGAGTCCATGATGAAACAGACATGGGGCGTGGATGGCCGAGTGATTAAGGTGTCGGGCTACGGGTATCAAAGGTCCCGGGTTCGACTCTAGCGCCACTCAGGACATTTCCAAATCCCGTTGCCCACCGGCGAAACAGTGTGGGCGGCGCCATTAGCCGTGAATGTGCATAAAGTATGTCGTGAACCAACCAATAAACAAACAAACAAACAAACAATGAAGGAGACATCAGAATTGAACTGGTTTGGCATCGCCCTCTACCACGTATGTTGCATGCAGCGTCCGCCGCGACCGATGGTGATTAACCAAGGGCTGGACACAACGGCCAGGAGCGCCTCCGGTGCTTCAGACGTCGGACAGCCAAGCGATGTATTGACGCCTCTTTGTTTATTGGTTGGTTCACGACACACTTTATGCACATTCACGGCTAATGGCGCCGCCCACACTGTTTCGCCGGTGGTATTGACGCCTCATTTTGTAGGCGACGAAGCCGGTAACGACGGCAAGGCCGTCCTGCTCCAGTCCCAGTTTGCTAATGATGGTCGTGTTAAAATTCATGTGGATAGAAGGGGCATCAAACTAATTGAACTGTTTCTTTATTTAGCTATACAAAGATAAGATGTGAAGAGAAGGTAAGCAGCATATGAAGGCTCCATATTTGATGGCAGTGGCCAAGTTCTATCGGTGACTCAGCAGAAGGACTTTGGTGTTATTCTGAACACAAGATTGGGGGCATCAGAACAGACGAAAGAATCCAGGAAGAAGGCACTGAGAATGCTTGGGACAATATATAGGAATGTATCATACATAAGTGAGGAAGTCATCAGTAAGCTTTACTGTGCATGTGAGGCCACATTTGGAATACTGTGTCCAAACTTTGGCTCCTAGTTATGAAAAAGATTGTTCGCTTTTAGAGAGTACAAAATATGGCAAAAAAATGGTTAATGACATAAGCAACCTGGCATATGATGAAAGATTGAAGAAATTTAACATGTTTTCACTTAGATATAGAAAGTTAAGAGGAGTACTCATTCAGGTCTTTAAATTTGTTCATGGTCAGGAGGATGTATATACTAGGCAAATATTTTAATATAACAGAAATGATGCACCTGAAGGTCATCAATTCAAAATTAAAGTTAACTACAGCAGGACAAGGTTAAGACAGTCTTTCTTCACCAACAGGGTAAGAGAACACTGGAACCAGATGCCAAAAGCCATTGTCAGTAGCAGCACATTGAACATCTTTAAAAACACCATAGGCAATTATTAGAAGAATAGAGGGCTTGCTTTTCAGTATTCCAGTGAGGGCTGATCGACAGATTTGGTGGGGAACAGGTTGAGTGTTCAGAGTGCAACCAAGAAGGGCCCTTGTGGCTCATAGTCACACTGATCTTTTGTGTCTTGATGTCTAAGATGCTCCAAAATGTAGCTAGCATTCCAGACAAGCATGACGCAACACTCCATACCATGCAGATCTGATAGGCATGCTAATTCATGGAATGACACCAGAAAAGACAGGTGTTGACACTGACATTATTTTCAGCTGCATACGTGGCTACGATCATAATCATCAGAGGTAAAGTGGTTGGAACAAATGGATGGGCTGGTTGGATGAACTCCATCAGATCCTTTTTACTGTCAACCAGGTCTAATATGCATTTTCATATATTGGAAACATAAGCAAGTTGGTTGACAATCTATTCTTTCCATATCTTTCTTCCAGATGATAAAGACACACCACAACAGAACACTATACAATGCAACTAAAACTAAAACTCACTTACATCAAACACAAGGTGCGACAGACATAAAACCAAGCACAAAACAACCTTCGAGGGAGCTATGTAAACAACTGCGCTATTTATGACTCAACTGCGCCATCTAAGAATTTGAGAAATACCCCTAAAACGCTGCATTCGTGATGGTCATCGCCTAAAGACATAAAGACATAAAGACATAAAAGATTAGTGCAACTCCGAGCCACAAGGGCCCTTCTTGGTTGCACTCTGTACACTGAACCAGTTGCCCACCAAATCTGCCAATCAGCCCTCCCTGTAATACTGAAAAGCAAGCCCTCTATTCTTATAATGATTGTCTATGCTGTTTTTAAAGATGTTCAATGTGCTGCTACTGACGATGTTTTCTGGCAGCTGGTTCCAGTGTTCCACTACCCTGTTGGTGAAGAAAGTTTGCCTTAACCTTGTTCTGCTGTGGTTAATTTTAATTTTGAATTTATGACCTCTAATTGCATCATTTCTGTTAAATTCAAACATTTCCCCAAGGTATCCCCTTTCCAGACCATTGACAAATTTAAAGATCTCGATGAGATCTCCTCTCAGCCTTCTATATCTAAGTGAAAACATATTCAATTTCTTCAATCTTTCCTCATATGCCAGGTTGCTTATGCCATTAACCATTTTTGTAGCCCTCTTTTGTATCTCTCTAAAAGCCAACAATCTTTTTCATAGCTAGGAGACCAAGCTTGGATGCAGTATTCCAAATGTGGCCTGACGTATGCACAGTAAAGCTTCCTGATCACTTCCTCACTTCTGTATGATACATTCCTATTTATTGCCCCGAGCATTCTCAGTGCCTTCTTCCTGGCTTCCTTGGTCTGTTCTGATGCCCCCAATTTTGTGTTTAGAATAACACCTAAATCCTTCTCCTGTTGAGTCACTGATAGCACTTGGCCACCCATCAAGTATGGAGCCTTCATATGCTGCTTACCTACATGCATGATTTTGCACTTATCAAAGTTAAATTTCATTTGCCATTCTTCGGACCACTTCACAAGTTTGTCTAAGTCTTTTTGCAGCGAGATATGCTCATCCTGACCTGTTATTGCCCTAAAGACCTTCAAATCATCTGCAAATTTCAAAACTTTACTCCTTAGGCCACTTTCAATGTTATTTACAAATATAATGAACAGTAATGGCCCTAGTACTGACCCCTGGGGGACTCCACTAAGAACATTTTGCCATGATGACTTTGTACCATTTAGCATCACTCTTTGCTGTCTATCTGAAAGCCACAACTCTATCCATTTTAAGATGCTACCTGCAATACCATGGGACTGAAGCTGTATCATTAACCGTAACCTTGTCAGAGGCCTTACTAAAGTCAAGATATGCTACATCAACCTGATTTCCCTGATCAAATTGTTCTGTGGCGAAGTTCAAAAAGTCCAAGAGGTTTGTGAGACACGATCGTCCTTTTCTAAATCCATGTTGAGTATCTTGAATCAATCTGCTACCTTCCAGATAACTAACTATTCAATCCTTGATAATTGATTCGAGTACCTTGCAGACTAGGGATGTGAGACTTATTGGCCTATAGTTTTCAACTTTCCCTCTTTCTCCTTTCTTGAAAATAGGAACTACATTTGCCCTTTTCCAATTGGTTGGAATTTCATTATGTGAAACTGATCTACAAAATATTATGCTAAGTGGAAATGCCAGTTCCTTTTCAGTTTCCCGCAACACACTAGCATAAATATCATCAGGTCCTGCTGCCTTATTTGGCTTTATTTTCCTGATATGATTGTAAACAACATCACTACCAATGAAATCAACATCATTTGTCAGATCCCATGTAACTGAACTATGGTGTACGGTCGGCAGATTGGTCATATCTTCCAAGGTAAACACTGATTTGAACTGCTTGCTCAGCTCCTCAACCATCTCACTATCCTCACCCAATGTAGTCCCGTTTACTTCCAGTGGACCAATTGTGCTAGAAACTTTACTCAGCTTGTAGAAACTAAAGAACTTTTTACTGTCCCCATTACAGTTTCTAGCTAAATCCAGTTCCTTTGCTCGCTTTGCTGCTCTGGTTTTTTGCTTCACAGTGTCTCTAGCTTTTCGATACGCCTTTAGATTAATGACATTTGAGGCTTCTTTAAAAACTCTAAATGCAGTTTTCTTAACCCTAATTGCTTTTATCACGTCTGGTGTAAGCCATGCTGGCTTTCCTACCCTTCTTTGCGTCTTTGCTTTTGGGGGATATGTCTAATCTGAGTTTCCTTTAAGTAAGATTTGAACTTTTCCCACATTTCACAGGCATTTAAATTGGAGAATTCTTCTTCCCATCTGATGGCACTTAAAGCCGCTCTCATGCCGTTAAAGTCTGCTCTGTTGAAATTTGGAACCTTTACCAAATTATCCTTGATAATCTCCCCTACATGTGCCTTGAATCTAATTATGTTATGGTCACTTTTTCCCAGAGTTTCGCCTACAGTCAAGTCTTGAACCAAGTCACTTAAATCCGAGAATACAAGGTCCAAGAATGAACCATGCCTGGTAGGTTCCGATACAAACTGGTGTAAGAACAGGTCCTCTTCAAGGCATTTCCTGAACATTTTGCATGATGGGGAGCCAACACCAGCATTTTCATAACCTTTTAGATTAAAGTCACCGAGAATAAGGCACTTCCTCTTAAAGTTTCTACTGATTTCCTCACAAATCACCTTGTCAAGCTCCAGTTGCTGAGAATGTGGCAGGGTTCCTGATCGGTAGAAAGCTCCTATCCTAAGAGTATTGCTGTTGCCTTTTCCCACAGTGACATCAAGCCAAATGGACTCCACAGACACATTTTTATCCCCACCTGCTACTTTTTGAGAACTGAATAAGCTATTCACATAGAGCATTACACCACCCCCTTTCATTGCTGGACCCCTATTGCACGAAAACATATTGTATCCCTGGATCTCATAGTCCTGTAAGTTATCTCCAAAATATCCTTCACTGACCCATGCCTCCGTAATGCAAACAAAATCCGGTTCCTCCTCAGCAACATAACACTTGAATTCATCAAATTTGGAACGGATACTCTGAGCATTAAACATCATACACTTAACAAATGCTCCATAACCACCTTTGGCCTTTTCATATTGAGGAGTTCTTTTATCACTAGATGAACTATATCTCTGTCCCCTTGAGTTGCTGCTGTCCCTATTTGCAGACTTTGAGGTTCTATTACCTTGGCTGACACTATTGGAATATTCCTGAGTTGGCAATGCAATTTCATCCCTCCCCACCCCATTTCCTAGTTTCCCTGAAGGACATGCTCATATACTTTGCCTAACACATGGACCCCCTTCTCAGAAAAATGCAGGCCATCCCTCTGATAGAGGTCCCACGATGCATAAAACCTGCTCCACTCGTCTACAAATGTAAAACCTAGCTCCTGGCAGAGCTTTCCTACCCTGGTGTTAGCTGCCAGTGCCCTAGAGCTCCACTCAGGGGAGGCTCTAGCCCTAGGCAAAATTCCTGTTACAAGCACTCTATTGGTACCCTTCAGGGTGGCCAGAAGGGCCCTGTACTCCCGCAGAAGCTCCTCGCTCTTAGTATGACCTATGTTATTTACCCCTACATGCACTATGACTGTGTTAAACTGGTGATCACTGGTGACCTGTGCCACCGCAGGTACCAGGTCCTTCACCTTGGCACCAGGCCTGGTGATGCACCTCCTGTCCCTCCTACCTTTACAAAGTACCCGCTCTAAATGACGCACACGTGAGTCTCCTATGACCAGCACTGACTCCTTACTATTGCTATCCTGGGGGCAGTCATCCAATGCCTGGAACATATTTGTTGTTACTATGCCTGCCCGCTGGGCCGGTCGGCTACACTTCCTCCCGCTCCTACCACCTGCCACCTGCCACTCACTGACCCTTTCCTTAGGTTCGCGTCTCCAAATCCTCCACCCCCTGACCTCATGCCACTTCCCCTCCTGTGCCCTACCAGAACTACCCCTCCTCTGTTCACTATTAACACTATTAACACTCCCCTCTTGAGAGATCCCAGCCACCTCCACAGTAGGGGAAACCTCAGCTACCTGGTGGCCTGCAACCACCTGGGCATATGATGTCCCTGCTACGGATTGACCCCTTGTTGCTTTATCTTGCCTACCCTGTGCAACAAGGGCAGCCTTGAGGTTGGAAACCTCTGCCTTAAGGGTCCTAATTTCTTCCTCTAGTGCCTGCATCCTGGTCGAAACCATCCTAAACGCTGCAGCTTATGCCTAGATTTAGATTCAAATTAACTTGCTAAATTAACTTGCTAAACAACCGATAAAAAAGCTAACTATCATTCACTATAAATCGCTACCTTCTATACTGTCAGTTAAATATCTGAGTGCCTCAAGAAAAGCAGAAACTATTAAACAATTGTTTGTTTTTTTGTTTTGTTTTCTTTTTAAATAAATTAAATAACTAAACAAGATGTCTAATCTAATTGTCTTCCACACAAGTAGACAACTATATAAATATCCCTTTGATATCACTTATGGCTAGACAGAAAAATGAACAGTCACACAGCACCTATGAATACCCCCAACTTACTACTAATTAAACTATCTTAAACTTCAACACCAAACACACTTGCTAAACAACCGACAAAAAGCTAACTATCATTCACTATAAATCGCTACCTCCTATACTGTCAGTTAAATATCTGAGTGCCTCAAGAAAAGCAGAAACTATTAAACAATTGTTTGTTTTTTTGTTTTGTTTTGTTTTTTTAAATAAATTAAATAACTAAACGAGATGTCTAATCTAATTGTCTTCCACACAAGTAGACAACTATATAAATATCCCTTTGATATCACTTATGGCTAGACAGAAAAATGAACAGTCACACAGCACTTATGAATACCCCCAACTTACTACTAATTAAACTATCTTAAACTTCAACACCAAACACACTATGCACACCAAAAAATAAATAAAGTATGTTAGGATAGTATGAATGTTGTCTAATGTACTTATCAAATCTACACACTTGTAATATCAAAAGCCTAATTCGCAGCCTAACTGAGAATGATAAAATAACAGCCCAACACGACTCCAAAATCACAGGCGTGATATTATAGGATTTAGAAAGTGAGTTGAATTGAAAATATTTCCATTTTAAAATCCATGAAACCATTAAAACGGCCCAAAAGTGGTACCACAGATGACGTCATTTGTACCATTCGATCCTACACGCAGGAAGGCATGGGATGGCAGGGGCCTGGCCTAGCCTACCTCATACTCCCTATAAGATGTTCTTTTTAGTTTGGAAAAGCATCACACAATTTTCTCAAATATTTCCAACTGGAGATAAAATCTAGCTGGGCCTGGCCTAAGGTAGCCTTATCGACTTTTGAAGACAAACGGTAGCCTTATACTAAATAAGAAAGTCAACCCTTCGTTCAATCAATTAAACACTAAATTTTCAGCTTGATTCAACACTCATTTCCCTCACAGAATATTTGCAACTGTACCCAGGAGGAAATTTAGATCAAGGCTGGAAATTATATGTGATGCTGTTAGCTCTATGTACTAATGATCATTAGTGTATATAGCTAGTGCATCTCTATGCACATGCTGTCCATTATGAGATTTAAACCCACAACCTTGCAATCAGGAGTTAGTTAGTTATTATGGCTTTAGGGTGCATGAACTACATTGATCATGTAACACCCAGCAATGAAGAGTTTGATGCTCTACCAACTGAGCTACTGCTTCCCCTGATGATATATATCATTAGTAGGATTTGATGGCTTCATAACAGTTTTTTGTTTGTTTGGGAAGACTGGTTGTTCTGGTCAGGATGTGTTGTGCTATGCTATATTATACTCACTATGCTCCTATATATTAGCATAGTTTTGGCTAGGTTGGGGTATTTATATAGTCATACGTACATCTTGAGGTCTTGAAATTGTCAAAATTGAAGCCAGTTTGAACAGACAAGTGAAATCAAGCCATCTACACATGTAAGTGTATAGATGGGTTCCACTGTCGCACAAGTAAAAACTGACACCATCTCACAAACACCATTCTAAAGACAATCTGACGGACACGGTCAATCCTGTTTCTCCAAGTTCTACCACATCTATCAGAAGGTCCTGCCATCTGTTGAAGCAGAGCCTTGAATTGTTTTCTGAAGCATGCTTGCCAAAATGAGATGATAGTTTTTCAGTGTAGTCGGGATTACCTTAACTATGGTCTAACTTCTTGATTTGTGAATCTTGGACTTCGCGGTCTTTGACTTTACATTTTGGACGTTTACAATCCTTGGATGTTAATTTTTAGGATTCATGAACGTTGGACCTTTTGAATTTTGAGCATTATTACTCTTGAGCTTTGGTTCTTCGACTTTGTGTACTTCGACGTTTTAGAAAAAGGGCATCACCCAGGGTAAGTAAATAAGCACAAAAAACGGAAGTGTCTAAAAACAAACACCAGCTCACATACACCGTATGCCACCATCTCGGAGACACGGTCGTTCTCGGCAACCGCCGGCTCGATCTTCATGAACCCTACATCAAACGATTGCCTGTGTGCTAGAAGCGTGCGGTTTGGGACTTTCGTGACCTGGGGTCTGGTCAAAGGTCACAAAATCTCCGAAAAAAAAACAATTTTTGGCTCACAGACATGGCCGACCTCGGCAACCGCTGGCTTGATCCTAATGAAGCCTTCACCAAACGAACGGCTGTGTGCCAGAGACGTGCACTTTGGACTTTCATGGCCTTGGATCATGTCAAAGGTTACAAAATCGCCGAAAAAGCAAAAAAAAACATCGCAGATATGGCCGATCTCGGTAACCGCGGGACCGATCTCAATGGAACATTTATAAAACGATCGGTCGTGTATCAGGTGCGTCCGGTTGGCACTTCGTAGTCTTGTGTCCGGTCAAAGGCTACCAAGTCGCCGAAGAATTTTTTTTTGGAATGATTCTCATCAAGTACTACCCCTCAGACATACTCGTGATCACATGTATAACATGTATATGACACCCCACATGATCCGTGGTGCTCTTTTAAGGTGGTATCATCATAGGCGACACCATTAGGGGACACAAAATGGCCTCCACCAGGTATATGATCACCATTTATATACGGCAGAAAGCTTCTGATGAAGTATTGGCCGTCATACAACGCGTACCCGTGCCCACATGGATCTGAATGACACTCAGGGGAGGGACCGGGGAAAAAGACGAGGATATGTACAAAAAGTAATTTGGAAATTGGGCATTTTATCGTCCGCGATGTTGCGGCCCTGCCAGCGCCGGAGATTCTTGCAAGGGACGGATTCGTGGATTGTCATGGGGAACGTGTCTGAAAGGTTGCTAGTTCTTCGGAGGGGCGGCGCTGCGGAAGTACTTGAGGGAGGGGCGGATACGGGAGTAACACTGAAAGCATGCACCCCATAGAAATTGACGCTCATTGGTCTGGAAACTACTCCACTCCGGGAAAGCTTGAGTGCATCCCCAACGACTTTTTGTTCAGCCAGAGGCAACCCTCTCAAAGGAAAAGGCGCTCTTTCAGTGTCATCGAGTGCATCCATTTCGAATTACTCAGCCAGAGGTGCTCCTTGGAAGGAAAAGGTCCCTATTCAGTATGCTTCGGTGAACTCCCTAGATTTTCTTCTTGGCCAGAGGCGCCTTTTCGATCCGAGGATAGTCCCTGGACCAAAAAAAAATAAACGGTGTTCATTCGAACTTACTGCAGAGGCGTCATTTTCTCTCGAAGGTGTGCCTTTGAATTATTCTTTGTTTATCGGCAATTTGGTGACCTTTAACTTGACCCAAGGCCACGAAATTGCAAACCACACGCCTCTCGCTCACGACCGATCGTTTGGTGAAGGTTTCATTAGGATTGATCCGGCAGTTGCCGATATCGACCATGTCTGTGTGCAAAAAATAGTTTTTTTTCGACGGTTTGGTGACCTTTGACCTGACCCAAGTTGGGGTAAATGCAAACCGAACGCCTCTGGCACACGACCGTTCGCTTAGTGAAAGTTTCATTAAGATTGATCCAGCGGTTGCCGAGATCGGCCATGTCTGCGAGGGACTTGTTTTTGTTTTTCGTCAATTTGGTGACCTTCGACTTGCTTCAAGGCTGCGCAAGTGCAGATCGCACACCACTGGCACACGGCCGATCGGTTGCTGAAGGTTTCATTAAGATCGATCCAGCAGTTGCCGAGATCTGCCATGTCTGTGAGCCAAAAATTGTGTAAGGGATTTCAATGGATGTATCATGAAAAAAAATGTATCATGGTTCCTAAAAATCACGCTGGAAGCCCCAAAAGTCGTACCGGAACCGGCGAAGATCTAAAAAGTCGTGTCGGGCTCTTGAAAAAAACTGAAAGCTCCAAAAAGCCGTGTCGGGCCATTGAAAATCTCTCTGGGCTCCTGAAATTACGCTCGGGTCCTAAAATGTCATACCGGAGCTGCCGAAAGTCATCATGGGGCAACACATAGTTGTGTCGGGGCCCCGAAGATCATGCTGGTGGCTCCAAAAGGTTAGGCTTGGATCCTGAAAATTACGCCGGCCTCAATGATGATAATTGAGGTTTTAAGGTGCGTTAACCCCATTGGGTTATATTGCACCGATAACAAGGTTGCCTAAGCACGCGATAGAATTTCACATACGAATATAAAACATGAGTAGCTATTTAGGCACTTGTTATAAGATCTGAGGTAGCAATTTGTCAGTTAGGCAGGTGCATATATTGCGTAAAATCCTATCTCCGCGAGGAAGCACACAACTGTTCTGTCATGTATGAATCGGGAATCATCTCCAATAGGTCTTTCAACTTCAGAGCATTCGCACCACATCTGAAGTGTCTCCTACGCTCTTCTGTATATGCTGGTCACGGCACCAGCACATGATGTACAGTCAGCGTGGCATTACACCTAACACATTTCGGCCTGTCGTCCCCGCACAATAAATGCCTATGTGTCGCAAGAGTGTGACCAATTCTGGGAAGACAGACGGCTACCTCGGCCCTTCTAGTCTTGCTGAAGGACGAGGGCCACGCAGCTAGGTATGGTTTGATTTGCTTTAATTTGTGAAATTCCACTTCGTCCCATTTGTCCTGCCACCGTGTGAGAATACATGATTTGATAATTTGGTAGTAGTCACTGGCAGGAAGTGTGAGAACGCGACTCCTTGGCACTTGCGCTGCACGCCTTGGGGCCCGGTCGGCCAGCTCGTTTCACAGGATTCCGACATGTGCTGGAACCCAGCACAGTATTATCTGTTTTCCATGCGATGTAGCGAAGTAAGGTGGGATAAAATGTCTCGTACAATAGCATGCTGCTGGTTAAAACTGCGCAACGCCACAAGGCTGCTTAGAGAATCAGTCAAAATAGCATGTAAAATATCGTCGTCAACCTGGATGTATGCAAGGGTTTTGCTGATGGCCATCAACTGCAGTGAAGACCGTGGCGTGTAGCGGCAGGGTGAAAGGTCATGTGGTGGATCCTCTTTCGAAAGCACTACCCACGCCGGTGAGTCTTTGAGCCATTTGTGTGAGACGGTGCAACCATGGTATGCTGAAGAAATGTGTTCAGGTGTACGTGATAGTAGCTCCTCTTTTGTCATATCTTGTTTTCTCACGGCAGCGAGGGCGATGTCGATAAATGGGATGATCAATTATCACGGGGGGTTAGTTGTTTGCTCATACTGCCTGATTCCTTGCATTCAAATATTAATTTATCTCAGAAGCATCCTCTTTTTGAGCTATGGCCACATGTTGTTTCTTGCGTATTTTTTTGCATGTACTTTTGCAATTTTGCTTTAGGTGATGCAAAATTATTTTTATTTCTTGGAATAACGAACTCTGAAGAGTTAGCATGCGCCAATTTATGACTAATTGGTATTTTTATTCTACAGGTGAATGAAATGGCTTCGGCCAGAGCAGCTTGCAAAAATATGACCGACATATTCTGCTGCATCTGCGACGAATACACAATTGTTCCTAACAGGAATCTAGTAACAGGTTTCATAAAGCGTGCTTACCATGCATACTTTGGTATTAAACTTGGTGACTAGGATAAAGATTGGGCGCCACACATGGTATGCAGGACATGCACCGAGTATCTGCGTCAGTGGACCAAGGGCAGGAAGAGTTGTCCGAAGTTTGGAATTCCCTGCGTTGACAATAATTATTGTCAACGCAGCGTGGTGTACTGGATCAAGCATTCGCTTCGTGGTAGCACACGCACCGTCATATATAAAACACACGTAGTCAAGTTTAGAACGAATTAGAATACGACATAACAGATGCCGAGTCTTTCGATCAGCACCGTATGACACACGATAAGCACATTTCAATATCGCCATGCAATGAATTGCTGCCGTTTTTTGCTATCGAAGACCTAAAACCATTCCGATGTTCCCACTTCTCGAGTCGAGAAATTGTAAGCTGCAGCTGTCGTTCCATGAGAGGAGTTGACGAGCTGCACGACCAGATCGTAAAATCGTCGGTAAAGAGAGATCGTCCGATTGAAGAGGGAAGTGAGTTACCAATGTCATTTATAATAAGCGAAAAGATGGAAGTGCTCATGGCACTGACCTGAGGAAATCCCTGAACCTGGCGGAACCAATCTAATGTCTGATTACCCTCGCGCACGCAAAACTGTCGGTCTGTCATAAGTTCATTTTCTTCAAAAACGCGCTCAGAGATCCACGGATTTCATACCGATGGATCTTCTGCAGGATCCCATTCCTCCAGGCGGTATCAAAAGCATTCTCAATGTCCAAAAATACTGCTCCTAAATGCGTCTTTCTCACAAAAGTCAATCCAATCTCAGTGTGAGGTCTTAAAACATGGTCAATCGTACTGCGGTTTTTCCGAAAGCCACACTGGTCGTTGGTTAAGACCTTCCGAATCTTTAAGTTTCAATTCAGTCGAAGGTTTACCATTATTTCCATATATTTACACAAGGATGATGTGAGAGATATAGGACGATAATGGGCTGGCTCATCGTCACTTCTTCCAGGCTTTAAAAGTGGTATGATGATTGCTATTCGCCAGGCTGATAGAAAATGCCCCACATCTCAAATTATATTGTAAATGGCGAGTAGAGCATGCCTTGCAGACGTTGATAAATGCTTCAACATTTCGTTGTGCACTTCGTCCGGTCCCTCACACACATTTCACAAACCGTCGATCGCAGAGTCTAATTCAGCTTGGGTAAACAGCAAGTTGTAAACAAGTTGTTCATGTGTATTAAAACATATCTCCCTCTGACTACGAGGACGGTGTTATACAAATGTTGGATCGGTGTGTTCACATCGCCTTACACAACATGAACAATATGGGTGACTACTTCTCCGGATCGACTATGAAGTTGCCCCCAGAGTTCAGTACCGGCAGGAGTACCGACAAAAGTTGACCATAAATCCTCTTAATACTCGCCCATACTTCGGATGTCGGTGTGCTTCGGCACAGTTTCCCTATATACGATCTCCATGATGTACGCTTCGCCGCTCGCATGGTGTGCCAAGCCAGTGTCTTGGCCTTTCTGAATACTACGCGGTTTTCTGTTGAAGTGTTGCGATCGAATGCCCTGAAGGCGCATCTCCGAGCTCGAATTGATAGGTGTCACTCCGGGGTCTACTATGGGACAGGAGCACGGCGGGGAGTACCGGAGGTCCTTGGCATGGAAGTGGTGGCGGAGTCGATTATTGTTGAGGTTAAAGCCTCGATTGTTAATGGTGGATCTTCGGGGTCCGTTGCAAGACTGGCTTCCACTCCTGATTGGAACTCATCCCACGTAACGTTGCGAAAATTCCACCGTTGTGGACGCCGACCGAGTACCGCGCCATCGCGGTAAGACAACCATACCTGGAAATGTTCACTGCCTAGCGTGTCATCGGATACCGACCATGTAAGATGTTGAACCAGTTGTGGGCTGACTATGGTCAAGTTGAGAGCTGATGTTTGACCAGACGAAGTCGTAAAATGTGTCGGCGTTCCAAAGTTTAGAAAACACAGCGACTCATCGAGTTGAAAACGTTCCAGAACTCGTTCTCTTGTGTTGATATCAGTACAGCCCCAAAGCGTATGGTGTGCGTTAAAATCTCTTGGTAGAATGACCGGTGGTCCTCGCTGAGCCGGCAGCTGTCTGATGTCTGCGACGGTAAAACCAGTTCCAGGGGTAGGCATATACTGACTGTTAGTCTTCCAAAATACAAACGTGCTGCTACTGCTTGGACATGGCTACGAAACCTGACCTGTTGAATGGGTATTCTGTGGTGTACTGCCAATAGCACACCACTGTGTGAAACGGCACCAGCTGGTATGTCTTTCCGGAAAGTCGTATAGCTTTTTATGCTGCAAGCTGTGCTGGGCCTCAGCTTAGTTTCCTGTAGGCAAACCACGCTTGAACGGTGCTGACATAAATTGCTTTTAGGTCGTCCATGCTCATACGCAGCCCCATGCAGTTCCATTGTAAAATTGTTAGTAAATTAATAATTTAAAACGCTAAAGCTTTTAAAGACTTGACGTGCATTTATACGTGCATTTATACGTGCATGTTGCGTAAAAAGAGAGCATCACAGATTATGTTGTACTTGGATAACCACTGATTTGTGGATGCTGAGCAAGCACGTGGCCGGGATCTCGGGTTCCCTCCGCCTGGTGATGATATGGACCATGGGGAGACCCGCTTACGTCCAGCCACAGGAGATCATTGGGCTGATTTCCCGCCTGCTCGTGGACACCCAGACGGTGGGCTCATTAACTTGTTTGTACTCTCGGCGTACGCAGCATCCTCGTGGACTGCAGCAGTAAATGGGTTGGTTACGGGAGGCCCCACAGCTCCCGCGGTTGACGATGGGTCCCGTGACCCACTGTCTGCCCGGGGGTCTGCCCGGGAAGCCCGGGCAGACCCCCTTACGTCAGGAGCACCGGAGCGGACCTCCACTGCCTGTGGTGGTATCACTGGCACTTTGCGGACCACTACACCAGTCCCACAAGAGATGGTTGGAGGTGGCGGAGGACTAACAGCGGATTTGGGTGTGGGTAAGCCATGGCGGGTGAATGTGGATGTGATGGTGAGAGTGGATGTGGTGGTGACGGTGGATGAGGTGGGGTTTCGGGGGGGGGGACGTGGCGGAGTGGCTTGGCCTCTTGATTCTTTGCGCGACATGCCATCCATCTTGCTGCTGTACTGTGGGAGTAGATAATGTACTGGCGTCTGAACCATTCACCATGTCTGTCGGTCGGGTTGGCTGTGACTGCTCTGACGAGCAAACCAGTCCAAAAGATATCAGAAGAGCCTTGAGTTGTGTCAGGACTTGGGCGGCGCTGGAGATCTGCGGCTGCTGTTGCGCTGTCGGGCATGTTGATTGGGCATGGGGAGAGGGGAGCTGGAAAATACTAGTTGAGCCCGGGTAATTGGTAGAAAGTAGCGTGCTTCTCGCCTATCCGTACGATGCCTTGTGGTGAACCCCATCGTAGGCCTCTCTTGCCGGTCTAAAAGAACAAAGTTTCTGGAACATTTTAAAGCAAGGATTTCCCTTTCTTTCAGATGTGCCGGGCAGGCTACATCAAAGGCAGTGTGTGGGGCCTGGCCCTGACCGCAATTTACACACGCGTTCCTATTCACGTTTTTCGTCGGTGCGTTCTGAAATGCCGCACCTATCGAACGTCGGGCGGCGTGGCAATATTGTGTAGTATGTCTTTAACATTGGCACCTAAATCATCTCATCGGGTTCGGGACGAAAGCACGTACCTTTACCTTCACGTATCCTACATGCACTGTATCGGGAAAGTGCGTCGAATTAACAGTTAAAATAATGTTGTTTGTTGCTTATAGGTCGGTCCCTCTCCTCACACTGATCCTGCGCTCTTCCACGACACCGCACTCAGACAAACCATCGACGATTTCTGGATCCCATACGTTCTCAAGATCAAAGCAGTTTATAACGCCTTTTGAGCGTTTTTTTTTCCTGTGGGGCTCAACCACAATAGGTATGGAAACATCCGTCGTCTTACCCTGTTCCTTTATGGAGTATTTTAATTCAATTATTCCGAGGTTCCTCTTAGCGTCGTCTGCATTCCGAAACTCGACCTCGATTGATCCATCTCGCAGCTTCTCACATCTCACTACTTCACCCATTTTATCGCATCCGCGCTTACGTTCAAAGGGCGAAAGTGCAGATAGACTCTTCCCAGGGTCACTAGACTTTAATGCCAGAACACGTAGAGAGGGTGAGCTGGCTTCTCAGCTCTGGCTTCCATCTATACTTCCTCTACGAGAAGCAGCGGTAGGGACGACGGTGCGGGACGGCGAACTTGCAGGGCGGTACGCCTCTGCACATGTCGGGTCGGTGATACGACTTCCGGAAGGGGAGATAAGTCTTCCGGCAGAGAGATACGACTTCCGTAAGGGAGGCTAACATTCTGGCCCTTTCTGAAAGGTCCAGGGTGGGTTTCTTTATTTGAGTTATCCATGCAAGTGTGCTTTTATTTCGGCTCCTCGTGGTACCCCACCATATAGGGGCCCTACCGGGGGACGCCTCTACCCTGACAACGGGAGGACGTCAGATACCCGAAGAGCGATACGGGCCAAGCGATGCCGTCCCCAACCTGGAGAGATGTACTCACCACCCCGGCCGGGATCCAGTACCACCCACTCCTTGACCCATGCCGGTCAGGCCAGCAGGTACTGGGACGAAGCCCAGGCCACCGACCTGAGGCGACAAGCCATTTAGTCCGTATGGGGTCATGCGAACCCGCCCGCTACTCCGGGATAGCAGGATCAAAGAGACCTGCTGTTCCCCAATCGCAACTAGCACCGTACGACGGGGAACCTCAGCCTCCAGGACTCCGTTAACCCCGGGGGACAGGCCGAGGGGGCGCGACTACCCCGATAAAACTGAGTTTGGTGTCCAGAGCTGAACACCTTAGCCACTCGGCCATCCCAGTCCCGGAGAGTGAAATATCCGCCCACGCCGATATGCAGACGACGTCCCCCCCCCCCAACGATATCCAGCGAACGCTAGCCCTGCAGTCGACATGCTCACTGGGTGGAAGGTCAGAGTGCACCCCTTCAAAATTTGTGTTCTTTGTTCGAGGTCCGTGCAAACTTCGAGCCGGTTTGGCCCACCTCCCATATGGTGTGCCGGCGCCTTTCGAACTCGACCCGATAGCGGTCCGAGATCGTCACGCCGCTATCGATGTAAGTTTTCCGTTGTCGGTCCGACGGCGACCCGACTTCAGCTGGGCTCTATTGATATGCGGAACTCAACCCGACACATGTTGATATTCCAGGTTAGTTTCCCTATACCGGGCTGAAAGCGGCCTGATGTCGGCATGCCGCTCACGAGATGCCGAGTTCGCCCCGACACACGTCGACAGCGGACCGACATCGGCATGGCAGCGGTAGAGACTGTTCATAGCATCACCACCCGCACTTCCACACCAACTGGCCTCGCCTCTGCACCGCCGCCGCGCCTGCTCGCCGATTGCGCTTATCTGGGCGCAACCGAGCCCGCATACATGCAAGCTTTGTCACCGTCCGTGGACATTGCCCGGCAATCGACGAGAGCGATCGCTGCCGTTGCATCAGTGTTCCGGTCGAGATTGGCCCGCCGACGGTGCCGACGGTGCCGAGAGTGACGGGCGACACGAGTCACGCTCGGTACGGAGCGTGCCCGCGCCGCCACCCTGTCGGACGCCGGCGCCGTCACGAGCGTACTCTGAACCTGGCCGCCGTACCGGGCGCAACGTCCCGGCGTCCGGCACACCGCCACAGGTCGGCCCGTCTGCAGGCGAGCGACGTCATCGCAGCCTCGCCGGTGGCTGGATGGAGCACTTCGCCTCAGTGCTGCGTGGTGATTGTGCGATGACGTCCTAGTGCGTGCAGCGGCTTCAGCGTTAAACAGTAGTACTTCGCTGCTATTAAGAAAGCAGAGCCGTCGGGCAAGATTCGGACTTTCAGCAGACGTCGACACCTGCAGCGCTTGCCAGCACTACTCCTGCAGGCGTACTCGCTGTCCCGCCCGTTGGGGTTGGCGGGCAGACCAGTCCGGCTGCTGGGCGGCTGGATGGCGTGCTCCCGGCGCGGCTGCCTGCGGGCGGCGCTGCTGGTCGAGAACCTGCTGCTGCTGGCCGGCGGCGTGCTGCTGCTGGTTGTCGGCGCCGACGCGCTGGTGTCGGACGGCTCGCGCGCCACCGTGCTGGTAGGCGCTCCGGTAGTGCGCGGCGTGGCGGTACTGATGACTGCCGCCGGCGCGCTGGTTGTGCTGCTGGCGCTGGCCGGCGCCGGCGGCGCGCTGCTGGCCAGCCGCTGCCTGACGTTGCTCTTCAGCTGCGTGAGCGGCCTGCTGCTGGTCGTGACGCTGCTGGCGGCCGTGGCGGCGCTGCTGGTGACCGGCCCGCTAGCCGACAATATCGGCGCCGCGCTGACCGGCTCGCTGGCCGCGTACGGCGCCGACCAGCGCGTGACGCACGCCTGGGACCTGCTGCAGGCCGACTTCCACTGCTGCGGCGTCGACAACGGACTCGACTGGGCCCGCAACGGCTCGCTGCCGGCGCCGGTGGTCGTGCCGAGCAGCTGCTGCCGCCGCCTGGCCAACGGCAGCGCAGCCGCCTGCCGACTGGCGCCCACCAACGCCAACTCGTACCTGAGCGCCGGCTGTCTGACGGCGGCGCGCCGACTGCTGCAGCGCAACGGCTGGCTCATGGGCGGCGTCGCCATCGCGCTGACGGCCCTGCTCATCGGCTCGATCGCGGCCGGCTGCTGCCTGGCCAGGCGGAAACGGTGAGCCGACACTCGGCGCGGTGCGCTCGGCCGGTCGGGCCTGCTTGCAGAGGGATGGTGTGATGGTGTTATTTCAGAGCGGCGGGTGAGTGGTGGCTTTGTGGTGTGACTTCAGCTGTTATGGAGAATGCAAAGCAAATATTTTTTCTTCAGACAAGTACGCAATGAATCATTCAAACTAACGTGGCTGAATGAAATGTTTCTTATTTTGCTCAATATTTTGCCAGATGGTCTTCACCAGCTTCTGACTTTTCATTGTGGTGATGAATTGCTATGCACATGCACGTCTTTATTGCAGAATAATTATTTTTGTGACAAAAATAAGCGTCGTCACGGATTTAGACAGGGAGGGGGAAGGAGTAGGAGTGTTTTTAGTTCGATTTTCCCATGCAACGCTATAGGAGTAATGTTTAATGCCACTCTGTCTGTGTGGGAGAACGCGTACTAATGGCCCCAGTTTTCCACAGTGGCGACGTCCTTGAGTCCTACAGAACCCGCTATACCAGTGAAATACTCGACGTGTCGGCGCTAGGCTATCATAAGGAGTACTACGATTTACGAAAAATGAGTTTGGAAGTTGAAAATCAAAGAGCACGAGACAAATGAATACTCACTCATCACCAATGCGGAGGCAGCGAATTTAACGACCCAAGGAAGGCAATAAGCAACAGGAAGCTAATATACCCTAACTGAGAGACGACCCAACCTTCCTAACACATTTACCCAAAATGGGCCCTGGAATGTGAAAGGACTGTCAGCTGTACATGTGCAGATAGAACTACAGAGCTCAGGATACATGTACAGAGAGTCAAGTAATACCACAGTTTTTGGCCCCGGTTTCGTCCCAACCTTCATGTGCGGTATGAGCCGTCCACCTATGGCACCAGGTGTAGCTAATCGGAGGAGCCACTCCCGGCATCTGGCCGACCGGCTGGTCATGGCTGGCTCTCCTGTCCACTGCTTGCGGCGCCATTATAGGCATCACCACGTGCTAGACCGGGTGATCAGAGCGACGACTACGTTGCACTACGTTCGGCAAGCTGGTGAGATGTCTGCGCTTCGTGATCAATGAAAATGATACAGGGAACTGAGAGCATGTGCGCCTCCCCTGTGATGGAGAGGTGGCGCCACATCGGCCGGGATCGGCTTCCGTTCAAGGAGGCTCGAGTGCATTCCCCCGCCACCCGTTTAACTTATTTTTTTTCGCCGAAGGTGCCCCTCATAGGGCATGTGCCCGCATGAAAACTCCTGGATTCGCCTCTGAAGTGATGCAATACGGGTAGCTGTTCCGAAAAATCACAGGCAATTGATTTGCAGGCGCTGCTACTAACACCACTGACAAACTCTCACGAGGTCAGGCGCAAATAGAAACGACTATTTCCTGCCCGCATTCTTGTATACGTTTAATTTCAACTATCGTTCCTTTCGTGTTTCTCCTGATGATTACCTAGCCTAGTAAGGTGTCATATTTTAAGACGAACTACAATACGTCAGCATTTGATGACAAAAATAATTATCCTGAAATATAAGGCTGTGTTAATCGTAAACTACTTCCCACAATGTCTCCGTTTTCTCAGTATCTGGATCAGAAAGCGCTGCACAATGCCAGCTTTTGGATCCGCATGTGCCCCTGCTAAGTTAACTGATGCGATCATATGTAAGTGCCTACATGCCTACGCCAGCACGTCAAGGGAGGTTAACCCAACCTGCTCAGTACCAAAGGCGGCTATTATTCGGTGCATATGACATGCTGTGTTGATGTAAGCTATTAGTGCTTGTTTTCCCCAATAGCATATATCACGCGTCATGGTGACTGCTCAGTGTTATGGTACTGGTTTCTCATTAGGTGCGAGATGTCGAAGCGAGTGCAGCATGATGTCGAAATCACCACGAAAATAATGCTAGTTAAAATGCTTGTTAATACCTTCGAGCCCAGTTTTGAGACAATCGAGTGCGTATAATTGTACCTCTTTTGCGTGTCTTGAGAGGTTCCTCATTTTGGGATGCTGATATCAACCATAACGATACAAACACACATGCAATAAACTGACATTGTATGACATAACATATCGTAGACAGTCCCTTTGCCTGAAATTGCGCGCTACAGGCTGTTCGATATCATGACCCCGGATCCGTTATGGTGAACATAATCATGGTGCTTATAAATGGGTTACTGTCCAAAACGACGCATCTTTTGGAAGGATGTCTATGTTAATGCATGTTGTCGAGCGATTGTAGTTTTCGATACATCTTTGGGAATGATGTCGATTCATTGTTCAGTAAGTGGTATATTCCGCCTTAATTCATGAATAATTCATCACTGTGACTGATGTTATGTCGCTAACAAAAACTGAAGTTAAATTAAGCATGGCTACCTGCCGATTGCAACATCAACGTCCGGTATGTTTCTGAAATGATTGATGAAGCTCGGTTATGACACGGCTAGGCGATAACCTGTGCTGTGCTTACGTATGCACAAGACATTAATAGCTGTATCCCGCGACACCGAGTAATGCTATTCTGAACGTGTTAAGTGTGTCCCATTCGTCACGTGTACAGACAACGTTTGCTGGCAAGGATTATCGATGTTTGCTAAAAACTGGCCCATTAAATTAACTTGGGAGGTCAACCATCAATCTCAAGTGTAACAATCAGGTATAAATCGCGACATCCCACACGTAATACGCTAACTTTCGTCTCATGCCGCTAACAATATCTATTGGTAAGAGTTCGGGGGTGGCAACAACCTTGCTCGGGGAAAGTGGCAAAATGCTGTGCACGGGTGTGTCATAAACAGTTTCATTAGCAATTATTTTGAGAATATAATAAAAAAATAGGTGCCTCGTTGTGCCAAAGTCATACGGACTGCGATGCCTCTTGAATACGATGCAATTGGGTTCAAATGTCAAGCCAGTGATGTTCGACAGCCGTTCCAGGCATTTGACAGGGAAAATGAAGATACATGGCGAACAATGCTTTAATTTACAATCGACTTGTCACTTCCATTCTGTAAAATGAGTAAAGATCCCGACGAGTTTGGACAATGTGGACGATGCAGCCTAGCTGGTATGGAATTGGACTCGTGGCCATAAGATAGTGGGTTCGAATCTCACAACCCGCGGCATTACCGAGTCCACCCGCGAACAGGCGAGAGGGGCTGGCGGCGCCACATGGCCCAGCAGTCGGACGCGTCTTTAAATAGTCAAAATACCTACGAGTCTGGCCGACGCAAGCGACATACGTGCCGAATGTCGCCTTGTCCATAGCACGGCAGCAGGGTCGGCTGAGGTCGGCACGCCAGCGGCCTGACATCAGGTGTCTATTTCAGGTCGCACACCTACGTGGCAGTGCCGCTCAACCCCACCTGGTGACCCCGACAGCACGAGGTCAAACGTCCGTGATGCGGACATGCAGCCAGGCGGCCGTCGGCACCATCCGGCCACTGATGTGTACATGCGTCGCCACCAGTGTTGCAGCGAGCCTTGCATGTGTTGTGTCGCCGTCACCGTCGCTGACGAATCGCAAGCACTGCGCAATCGTCGCGCGCACCAGTTGGCTGAACCGCACGCGCCTGGTAGCTACCTGCAAAGTATCGGAGCCGCTGATTGGCCGCCGAGGAGGGACGGCGGTATCCTTCACCGCGTCAGTCAGTCCCGCCAGTCAGCCGGACATGCCTGTCGCGCCTGATGCCCACCAGCGGTAGCCCACCTCACACCCACCAGCGGTAGCCCACCTCACACCCACCAGCCAGTCAAATACGCCTGCCGCTCAATATTGCTCACCATATCATGTGCTGACGTGGAGTTTCCCTTGTTCTGCAACCGCCTGAACCCGAGGCTACGAGGCCTGCGAACCCCACATTTGCGGGCAAACTGTCGTGCGGCAAGTATCCCATAGCGGGTTGTAGTTACGCTGATTTTCATGTGTGCACTGCATACATTAATATGAAATTCACCTGGTCACATACTATGTTTTGTATGCCATGCCTTGCCCACGTGACATGATCTCCGTTCTACTGCTGGGCGCACGGCCGTCACGCTCGACCTGTAGTATTTCTTTTTGTCTAAAAGCCTTCCCTCCAACACCTTGCGACATGATCCAGGAGATCGCAGCTGGTGGATCTCCACGACAATGTGCGGCATGCTGGTGTCTTCGGTACAATCTATGCGATCACTAAGCCCCAACAGGCAAAGGATACTTGATGAAGCAGGAGTATATTATGCCAGGTCAGCAGATGCAAACGTAGAGGTAGAGGTAGATGATGAAGACTTGCGCGAATGTTCGGCATTCGCCGTCTTCGGGTCGGGTCAGGGTAGGCAGGGGTAAAAAGGAGAGAGCGGACAATTGATCGGCTCAGTGGTCGGCGCACGGCACTGTCAGGTAGTTATTACCCTGGCCGTGGGTAGACTAGGAATGGACCTGCGCGTTTTTGGTACATCCCGGCTTTGGTGTGAGGACAACTCTCTCTTTAGCCACGTCGGCTCAGAAGCTCCGGGGACCAAACGACTAAGAGAGTCGACGACTTTTCTCGACCAATGGCAGTGGACTGAGATGACCGGGCGTTAGCCCGGTATATGACAAGCACCAGCGTCCGTCACTGTGTACCTCCTGGGTCCCTCTTTATTTTCAACAAGGTGCGGGTATATATAAACACGGCACCGCCTACACTATACATCATCCGGAATAAGCATGGTTTTCATTGGTGAACTCGCGCGGCGCAGTAGCTAGTGTATGCCGGACCGTGATTGATCAGTCGGGCAGCGGCCATTGCTCGGAGGGTGTGGTAGGTCACAAGGTCCCATGTACTTTCACAGAGCGTGCGTTGACATTGGTTCTGTGCAGACGGATGTGAAGTGGGGGCGGGCTGTCGGCATGGCAACCCGCCAGGTTGCGGAGCCCTTCCTGCCGGTGGCGGTCGTGTTAGGACATTTTATGAATGCCACGTTTGGATGGGGCCACGTTCTCCGACGATTCGTCATAGACATGCCTGTTCAGCGGAAAGCGGTGTGCCTAAACAGGATGCATTGCGGCCATTCCAGAGGCTCGATTTGTCCTATTATTCTAAACATCGCTACACCACGATAGACCGTCAAGTGACACTGTCCTCATGTTGCAGAGTGCAAGCTGTCTGATATTGGGTGGCATAGTAGGGCGTCCCGGTGTTGAGTTATATGTCAAACCTTGCAGATTTAATTCTAGGAATTGATGAGAATGGAAAACTTGGGTAGGATGACTAACGTTCCACGTGAAAACTACCGAGTTCATTGTGCGAAACCTTCCCCGTACCTGGTACAAAATCGGCGTGTTAGCTGTAGCAGTTCGCGAAGCGCGTTGCGTGCCTCGCGCACATGTCCGACACAAAAACTTTGCAGCAAATGCGGCTTTCCGCAATGAGACAAATCGGCTCCAGCGTGCACGGGGATGTCCCGGCGGCTTTAGCACAGGAATGAGGGATGTCATGGCCCTACAGTTGTGTGTCCACTCATTGTACAGACTTCCGGCTGCAGCTCACCAGCAGGCGACTCCTTCAGAGGCGCGTGCAACACCGGATGTCAGTGGCTCAGTGGCCAAGCTCGGCGTCTGGAAAACCAGAGTTAGTTATTAGGGCTTAAGGGCGCATCGACTACATTGGTCATGTAGCGCCCATCTGGAAAACCAGAAATACGGGGCTCGATTCTTCGCGATGCCCGCGATTCCTGGCAGGGTGAGAGGCAGGCGACGCCGCGTGGCCCCAGCTGATTGCTGCGTGCAGCATGCAGTCATCATGCGGCACCAGCCGCCAATACACTACTGTCAACACTCGCTCACTTCTCTCTCCCACACCACGTCACGACTCCACAGGCGACTCTTGTATTTCCACAACAGCACAGCAAGTCCAGCAGCTCACCGCGCCCGCGCGCGCGACGAGACATCACGACAGCCAACAGCAAACGGCGGGGTGGCCACCTCCGGCCCGGGCCGGACGGCTGCATCACTGTGCCGGGAAGGGCAGCGCAGTCTGATCACAAAACTGCGAGACTGCTCGCCTCCGGCGGTCTGACCGTGGCGCTGCGGCAGCCCTGCCACGTCTCCAGTGCGCCGGGCGGCAGCGTCGACGCTCGGCACACGGCCCGCGGTGCGCAGCGCTTCCATCGCAGTACAACGGCAGCGGCGCCCGCCAGCCGACAGCACTGCCGCCCGGCGCACACCACAGCCGTCACATACCACGTACCGGTAAGCTCGTAATCGAAGCGCCCTCCCGCTCAGGCACTGATCAGCGCGGGCGGTCGACGGGCGCGCACAAACCAGACGCGCGTGGCGTCGTGAGACACCCTCCACCTCCACGACTGCCTGCTGCGCCCCCGGCCGCACCTCGACGAGGCCACCTCCACTCGGCACGAGTTTTCCTCTACACACGGACGGGACGGGACGCCCGCGGCGAGGGCGCCGCACGACTGGTTCGCAATGTCGGTACACACACACACACACACACGGCAGGTATCACAATCAGGCCACGCATCGCGCCGGCCCCGCCCCGGCAGACAACGAAGGCGGCCAGTCGCCGGCTGCCGTGCGCGGCGGTCGGGCCGCGCGAGACAGGTACACGTGTAAGCTGATCGAAACGGACGGTGGGGTCTGCACGGGCCGCCAGCCGGTCCACTCCCGCACGCAGAATGGTCGGACCCGCGGCGGGGCCGCACCTGCAGTCTCGTCACCATTAGAGCTGCAGTCTTGTCACCACTAGAGCCAATCGGACTGGTGGCGGGCGCCTCGCCAACGACGACTAACTTCTGCGTGCTAGTTCGACCGTCAGAGACATCGCATAAGTTATCTGAATGGCGTCGCAGCGACATTCAACAGAGCGGTGCGTGACGTTCGGCGCCACCAATGTGCGCACTTGAACGGCCACTGGCGTAACAGGCGACAGGGTAGGTCACGCAAGGTGCACGGCCCGGCCCACTCTCCAGTCAGACAGTCTGTAAACTGTGTATGGATCCCCGCCGTCGGGGCAAGTCGGCCCGCGCGGGCACCACTCGCGGCAGCACACCAGCCGCTCGCTGTCACCGCGCGCCGAGCCGAGCCGATCCGCCGGGCCGCGGAGGAGACGCCACCGTTCAGGTGCGTGTCGCCGAGCCGGTGCCGGGCGGTGCGGCACCATCGGCGGAACTCGGCAGCCGCACCTTCAGCGACAGCCGCCGGTCTGTCTCAGCGAGCGTGGCCACTGCAGTCGGGTTGCGTCAGTCGCTTCAGGCCGCCAGATTCTGCGCCCCGCGCCCTCAGTGCCACGTATCGGGCCGAGTCAGTTGAGCCGGTGGCCAGCCGGCGTCGGCGCGGTGTGACATCACACCTCAGGTGGCGACGTTACACCTCACGTGGTCGCTCCGCCGGCGCACGGGTCCGCCGCGCTGCACCTGACCACCCGGCCGTCCTCGTCGTCGCTAGCGTCGTCGTCGGCCGGCGCCCGGCCGAACAGGCGGCTCTCCAGACCGGTGCGCGAGATGGCGTACAGCGGGCGCATTGCGGCGCGCAGCGACTCGAACAGATGCGGGAACAGCACCTCCTGCTGCGCCAGCAGCTGCTTGACACGGTGGCGCTCCTGGTGACCGGAGAGCGTATCAGTGGAAACTGTTGTTACCAAGATGGCTCACGCATGTACTGCAGACTACGGAACCCAGTCCCACAATATCGTACGTGGACTACGCTCTCACGATGCCTAAGTCAAGGCTACAAGGTAAACGCACAATTTTATACATTTCTAAGTGTAAAACTTAAAGTATGGATATGGAGGCTGAGTAAGTATGTATGGAGGCTGAATAATAATTATGTCTTAAAGTATGGGCACTATTAATTTTTGGAGGCTGAATAAATTAATGGGATAACTTTGAAACCTTGTCCCAGCACTTGAACCCGGGTATCCACAAAATATCGAAAAGAGGTTACTGTGCCCTCCCTTTTCTCACTGAATAACGTTACAGACAAGTACATGGAAACCCAAAGGACACTCCCTATACGATCAACAAGATCGGTCACGGAGAACGCAAGCGAAGCTTCTGCTGGGGAGTCTGGTCATAGCCATCGAATTAAAAATTAATCGCTGTTAAACGCTACCTGTTCCAAACCCTCACGAAAGTTGATTTGTCTTCAAAGTTCACAGAGGAAACGAATGCCGCCGCCGCCACTCGGGGTGAGAAGCGGCTCATCGGTCAAGCGGTTCAAAACATAGTAATTCGACATGAATACAGCGCCAACGGCTAAACAATCCCAACCTCGTCCTAGACCAGACTTGCTGCTCGACTAGTCCAGGCTTCTTGCTCGTCCTCGTATATGCTTGTTACTAGTGCTCGCCGGGCTATCAGTTGGCAGAGCCACCACCTCCACAGCCTACCTTGGGCTCCTCGAAACAGGCCGGGCAGTTCTCGGGGATGACGGGCAGCTTGCGGGACTCGGCGAACTGTCGCAGCTCCTTCTCACGCACGTAGACGAGCGGCCGGATCACCCGCAGGTCCTCCTCCCTGCAGTGGCGCACGCGGCTGCCTCAGATACGTGATACCGTCAGGCAGCACAGGCCGCGCACGAGTGACCCAGAGCGCCGCGCCGACACGCACTGTTTGTTGCTGACGCAGGGGTGCGTGTAATGCAAGTACTGCGTGCAACTCATCACATTAAAGGAGGATCGATCTAACACGAAAGTCCCTCTGGGCTAGCTTGGAAGAATAGGGCCCTGCGTGAAAACCAACTTGTTAAGTAGACTCATACTCAACCGCCCGATCCGACAAATCTAGCGGAAGAAGAAAAAAATAAACCAAGCGCTTAATATACGACCAATGCACCGTCACGGCCGTTGTTGCCCCCCCCCCCTCACACATACACACAGCTTTATCGGAGGAACACATGTCGGCTGCCCTCTCAGGCGGGAGTAATTGGGAGCGAGTGTTACCACTCGAACTCTGCCTTGCCGGTACAGGATATATTTTTGCAGGCTGGTGATCGAACCAACCGAGTTATCGGTGCCGACATTGTGCAGCGTCAGATAATATTCAGCTCTGATAAACACAGCGCCGCCATGGCACTCGGGGGCAGTAGTGCATGCACTAACTACCAAGACCACGTTTAATACGGCTATGAATTGATATGTATAACACACTCTGATCGATCTAGACAAGTCATCTATGTCCATACGTTAACATGCAGGATAATTCACATGAATATGAGGGCATATTATATTTTGACAGGGGTATGAAGCTGCATATATAATTCACTCCTCATTTGAAGACCATTCTTCCCGCCGATACTCGGGTGCTCCGATGTTCGGTCAGGACGTAAGTGAAACACAGCACAGGGAGACACCAGCAGGGCTGGCCATGGGAGGTGGGGGAGGTGTGGGGGAGGTGTGGGGGGGGTGTGGGGGTGGGGGGTGGGGGGGGGGGGGGGGGGTATGGGATGGGATGGAGCATTCCGGGAGGCATACGGCGGCAATAGCACTGAAAAGCGGTGGAGCGGGCTGCGACTACATATCGAGCGATGTCGAGAGAAAGATCACGTCTCGTCGACATCACCGTCCATGTGTCTGTCATCAGCTGGTATCGACGTTGTTTCTTCGCAACGCCGGTGGCAGAGCTTCTATCGGGCCGATCAACCGTCCGGAAAGACGTGGCCATTTCTAGATTCGTGCTGTTGACAGCTCAACGTGACCTCACTCTGCCAGACAGTGTCGGTACACAAAGGCCCTGCCGACTCCTGCCCAGCCGACGCCCCGCTTGGCTGCGCTCACTTGACGGTGTAGCAGGCCTTCATGGTGCGCAGCCTGCCGTTGTGGAAGACGGACATGAGGAAGCTCTCGCTGATGTCGTCCAGGTGCTGGCCGAACGCCAGCACGTTGTAGCCCTGGCGTCGCGCCGCCGCGTACAGCCGACCTCTCTTCATGCGCGAGCAGAAGCTGCAGATGCTGCTGCAGTCAACCTGCTCGGCCTGCTGTAGGATACCTGCCGGTAGGGTCAGACGAGGTGAGACGAGGTGAGATGAGGTGAGGTGAGGTGGGGTGGGGTGGGATGAGGTGAGGTGAGGCGAGGTGAGTTGAGGTGAGGTAAGGTGAGGTGAGGTGAGGTGAGGTGAGGTGGGGTGGGATGAGGTGAGGTGAGGCGAGGTGAGTTGAGGTGAGGTAAGGTGAGGTGAGGTGACGTGAGGCGAGGTGAGGCGAGGTGCGGTGCAGGTAACCACCTCGCCTGTTGCAGGAAATCTGACGGTCGGGTCACCTCAGATGCCGCAGGCTGCCTGTCGGCAGAGGATCACCGCCACACTCGGGTCACCGCTACACCCTCACCACATGACACCTGTCGGCCGGGCATCAGGTCGAGTCAGACACCGCCACACTCGGGTCACCGCTACACCCTCACCACATGACACCTGTCGGCCAGGCATCAGGTCGAGTCAGACACCGCCACACTCGGGTCACCGCTGCACCCTCTCTACCTTGTTCCAGACGGCCGAGGATCAGGTTGGGCCAGACATCACTACACTACCAAAACATCGTATCCGACAACCCTTTCCAGCGCCATCTCGCCGAAAGACCCACACCATTCGACGTCCCAAGGCAAACAGCCGCGCCATTGTCACCTCTGCCACACCAGCGACCCCCGAGATCACGGCGCCGCATACCCACCCTGCACTTCGTAGAAGTAGGGCACGCCCAGCTTGGCCAGGTAGGGCACGAGCGGGCGCGGGTCATACGCGCTGCTCTGCGGGTCGACAGTGACGGCCGCCAGCTGGAACGGCACCGCACGGCTGGCCGCCACGAACTGGTGCTGGCGCAGCACGTGCAGCAGCGACAGCGAGTCCTTGCCGCCCGACAGGCACACCAGCACCCGGTCACCGGGCCGCAGCATGTCGAACTCGTCCATCGCCTGGTGACGGGTCAGGTCAGGTCAAGTCACCAGTTCAAGTCCAGGTCAAGCCACGTCACCGGGACGCGGCATATCGAACCCGTCCATCTGGTGACAAGTCAGGTCAGGTCACGCCACTGGGCAGCGGCGTCGAGAACTAGCCCTTCGCCTGGCGACACAGCAGGTGACGGGCTTAAAGACTTTATATGCTTTTTATGTGAGCCAGATGAGGGAGCCTTTTGCAATTGAATGGACCCATGGCAGAGCTGAGGGATAACCACGATCAAGCAGGCTCTTCTTAATATTCGCCAAATCTTCGCTTTCAAAATATTTCAGAAAAAATATACCAGCTCGTTCTCGAGCTGCGTGCGTTTAACTTACCGTGTTTAACTGCGAGCTGTTTAACTTACCGTGCGTCTGACATCAGAGTTTTAGACTTTACATTATGCCTGATATTAGACCAGCCAGGTTATTGGTCCATTGCGCACATACTACTCTGGTCACATATCGTCATCAATATCTCACGCAGACTGGTTGCGAGCAAAAACAAGCGACAGACGTCGAACCCACAACCCGTCAGTTCAATGACGAGGATCCTATCCGTGGGTAAATTAGCATCTCTGGAATTAGTCCAGCAGCAGCGACCACCAGCAAGTTCAATACTTTTAGACTCGCCTACGGACACAGTTGCCGCCCCAGTAGCCCAATTGGTTAGAGCGCTGGCCTGCACTGGTCTCCCTTGTACTGGCAACACAGGGTTCGAGTTGCTTCGCGCGCTCGCATTTAGCCCCCGGCCGGAAGTGTCAGTTGGCAGCTGGTCCGATAAGGCCGGGGACGAGCTACTGGGCGGCCGTGTCGGTGCATTGGCGGCACGTTAAACTTTCGGTCTAAATTCTGCCGTTGAACTGTAGTTCATGGATTGGGTGGTGGGGCCAGGGTTCACGCAACAAGCTCTGCTTAGCAATAGAACCCTGGTTTCTCAAGCCACCCCAGCAACAATTCGGATTAAATCTGATTATTTTTAAATGTTATCAATTGCCCTTACCGAAGATTCAGATGCATTACAGCCTGGAACCCACATAGAAGTTCCGGCTCTGGACAGCCCTCTGGCTTCCACTGAGCACATATTAGGAAACATTGAACGACATTTGGAGGACTTACCTCTGCGGCTTTCTTGTAGATGGATCGCGGTGGAGCGTGCCATTTCGGTCCGGACACCTCAGTTCCTACTGCCTTCACCAACGGCGCTGAAATGTTGTGGGGACCTTCACTCGCCTTCGGCTTAACACCTTCACCGATGACCGCTTTGTCACGGGTCTCCAGCTCAACAATGTCCCTTCTATTCACGTTGTCACCAGTTTTCAGCTCATTACTGTCACGGTTCATCACATCACTGATATTCAGGTTCCTATCGTCACCACGTTGACCGGTCGACTTATTGAACGGTTGGATCACTTTGTCATTGGCTTCAGGATTAATATTCGGTATACTATTGTCACTGCTGACATTACTAACTTTCGGGGTACTGCGCTTACCAGTGTCCACTTCATCACTACTGGTCTTGAGCTTACTACTGTCCACTTCGTCACTAATTTCTGGTTTAATTTCACAGCTATTCATTTGGTCACTGCATTTCGAGCTAACATCGCTGCTGCTTATCATACCACTCGATTTCATATTACTGACGTCATTGCTAATCATTATGTCGGTAATTTTCGGCGTGCAACTGTTCAGCGCTGGCGAGTTTGCGTTTCCACTAGCTTTGGGCCGATTGCTATCCATGACTGCAGGCACTGCTACTGTGTGACCCGCGCACGACTTGGACACACCCTCGTCCCTGATGGCCGACGTACCGCCCACGTCGGTGTTTAATGCACACCGGTCAGTAGCCTTCGTGCCGTAGCTACTGCTGACGGCCGGCGCGCCACCGCGGACCAGAGACGCACTGCTGTCGCCGGCCGTCTGCTCGCTGATGTCGCTCAACGGCGACGTGCTGCGGCCAGCGCCTGCAGAGGGCGGCCTCGCGCCACCGGCCGTCACTGCCCCGGTCAGGTGATGTCGCCCCGAGAGGTCCTCCCGCAGGTCGCCGCTGACGGAGAACACCACGCCGCGCGCCGGCGGACGGGTCTGCTCAGACTGCGACGCTGGGGACGCCTGTGTCGGCTGTGCGAGTAGAGAGGTCGGCACACCCGGCACCGCCAGAGAGGCCGGCACAACCGGCGACGCCAGCGGGCCCGGCTCCAAACACACCGGCCGCACCACGGCCACAGCCATGGCACGTCGCACTGCCACCGTGGTGACGGCGGCCGTCGCCTCGCTCTCGGAGCGCGTGTGCCGCGGCCGGGTCTCGGCGCCGTCCGGCGAGCGGCGCCGGTCGGCTGCGGCCGCCGCCGCCTGGTGCGCCGGCGAGCTCTGTCGGAGCGCCTCCGACCTGGCGCCAGACGCGAACAGGTTGGCCAGCTCCTGCGCCAGGAAGCGCGTGTCCGAGAGGCGGCGGTCGGCGCCGCACGACACGCTCATGGCGCGCTGCTTCAGGTGGGGCGCGCGCGTCGGCGTCAGCTGCGGCGCCGACGCCGACGCCGACGCGGTTGGCCGGCCGCGCTCCCGGTCCCGGTCCAGCGAGCCGGTGCACGCGGCGGCCGGCGGCATCGTCGGCGCAGGCGGCGTCACCGGCGCCGGCGACCCGGCCGGCTCGTTGCTCTCGGAGAGTGCGCGCCGCCGGCCCAGCGCGGCGCGCGACTGGCTGCCGCTGCCGTACACCTGGCGGACACACCGACACCCGTCAGCCGGACCGGGCGGGCGCACCGAACTCCGCGCCACGTCTGCCGGTCATGGTGCCGCTGGTGTTTCTCAAGTGAGACGGTGGAAACGGAATGACAGCCTCCGATACGCAATCGGGGCCATTCAAGAAGAAGATCGGGGTCATTCGGGCAACCGGGGCCATTCGGCGATGTCCATACAACGGGACGGATACATATTACGCGACACTAGTGTCGCTGAATCAGTGACCTTACGTGATAGAGGATTCGTTCGCTATTTGGTACAAGGTGCTCTTCGTACTCATGCTTTGGGACGTCACATAAACACATCATAGTTGCATAACCTGATCAACTGCGCTAGCACGCTATAAGTTTCATAATATGTATTTGCATGTATATTTGTATTTACTGCGGACACATCCACAGACCACGGTGGCTATTATCGTGCCCGTCGAAATGAGTGAGATCAACAGGAATGGGTATATGATAGGCGATAGGATATTGGGAAGGATGTAAGGCTGGGTGTTGAGACTGGGTAAGGTAAGGACACTGCAGCATGGGGCGAGTCAGCCAGTATCGGCGCCTCGCTCAACAAACAGCTGGTAGGAGGAGGATACATAGGGACAAGTAAGCAAATATATACAATCTAATAGAAAAATGATGACCTTGTGAGCTCGAGATTCTTTTCGTGAGGAAAATAAGCCCGTATTCTTGATTTGGCCTCGACAACTGCTGGCTCGAATTCCCTCCTCAACATGCTGAAGCAATCGAGAGTTGGCTGTTTCTTCTGTTTCCGCTGTAACTTCTTCATCTTCGAAGTTTTCATTAATTAAACCCTTTAGTTTGTCATGAGGAACGCTGCCCGCGTTCAACAAGTAGCACATCGTTAATTTGAATCGGCTATAATATTCCTTGCGTGAGCGAAGGTTCTTCACCACAAACATCACGTTCCATGGCGGGAAAAACTCAAAGTAACTGAGGGAAGATGGCTTGACCAAAAATGTCAACCAATTCCAGAACAAAGCTAAAATAACTTAAATTTAACTGGCTGTTCCTTCAACGCCGATATTGAACGCCAATTCAAATTCGCATGTGCTTGACTCCGCTTTCTTCACGCATACGGCTCACATCTTTAAAATGTATTTTCTTCTTCAAAAACGCGCTAAATCGACTAGTAAATGCGACATAGAAAAACACGCCCTCCCACTTGAAACAACGAAAAACACAATATGGCATCGCCCTTGGATTTCACGCTTCTATCAAACAAGTGCCACTCGCTCCCCCTCCAATACACAACAATTCAGGTCTCATATAGCACGTAGCACCTACCCGCAGTCTGAAGGGTGGGTTGGTATGGCGCCTACCCGCGGTCTGAAGGGTACACTGGTATGGCGCCTACCCGCGGTCTGAAGGGTGGACTGGTATGGCACCTACCCGCGGTCTGAAGGGTGGACTGGTATGGCGCCTACCCGCGGTCTGAAGGGTGGACTGGTATGGCACCTACCGGCGGTCTGAAGGGTGGACTGGTATGGCGCCTACCCGCGGTCTGAAGGGTGGACTGGTATGGCGCCTACCCGCGGTCTGAAGGGTGGACTGGTATGGCACCTACCCGCGGTCTGAAGGGTGGACTGGTATGGCGCCTACCCGCGGTCTGAAGGGCGGGCTGAGCGCCACTGCTGTGCCGTGGAGCATCAGTTTGGCCTCGTTAGGCAGGAGGAACCAGCGCAGTTTCGCGGCCTCCTCGCTGAACATGGCGCGATGGTCCGGAACTTGGTGCGGACAGTTCTGAGGTATGTTGACACAGCAGTCGGGTGGGATTGAGATGATTGAGATTCGACCACCGCATGGCCACAACACCTGGCGATGAAAACATGTTCGAAAACCTAGGCTGCGTCAATCGTATCCGTACACAACAGCGTTTGTTGAAGGGCAGCCACGGCACTGGATACAAGATAACTGAATGTTTGAGTGATCACGTGACCTTGCGGTGCCTTGCGGTGCAGTGTCTCCTCAGACCAGCCCGCGTCTACGAACGGAGAATTCGATGACCCTGCATCAGATGCATTACCATGAAACCAGTGCACGTTAGTGTTAGAGTGTAGACGCGTATGCTTTCTGAGAAATGGCGCTGAGAAATGGTCACGTATACGGGCCGATCCGAAGTCACGACTAAATCGCTGCTGCAACAGTGTACCAATTTGACATGTGAATACCAACTAGCCACATCACGCACGCTCAAGGTGGCTCCAGGCAGAGCGCTGAGTCAACTGTCTTCGTTGACTCACCGTGACATACATCAAAATATAGCACTTCAACACAATATAAAGCGACAAATTGGCGTACCAACCCAGCGCAGTCAACTGCTAATAAATTCTAGTTGGTCAAACTCAGCCGGTGACGGGTCTATACATGCGTCTTGAAATTCTAAGTCAAGTGGAAACCAACATAAACTCAGTCAGGTGTCACGGGAAAGGGCCATCTTGAATTACCTTCCATGGAACTTAACAGCACTAGACTGTTAGTAGTGACCAGCGTTGGAAAAGTGGCCCTTTTTTGGAACTTTTGCAATCCAAAGAATTATACACTCCATAAAAAAATACACTCCTTGCATTGCTGGATGAAGACATGCTTAACTCGCAAGACAGCTAGATATCATTATACAATGATAACTTGGGTGGAGAGGAAGATTCAGTCATACTGGGTCCCCTACCACATAAAGTTTCCAGTATAATTGAGGATAATACACATTTGTTATTTCGGGTCATCTGTAGTCACATTCCAAGAGGAGGCAGGAGTGGAGCCGAAAATGAGATGCCAGCCAGATTGGAAGAATATCAGTTTGCTAGCATGCACAAGTACAACAGATGTCAATGGATGGCAAAATATGGATCACTGCAGTCTGAATATGATCTTAATGCCACTGAACATTCCACATTTCATAACATTCCATCTTCCATATAATTCCATAACATTCCATTTGTGTATGTGTGATATCTGGTGAAGTGCAGGTGAATTAATAAACAGCCACCAATGCATTCATGTGTATGTTCTCCATCTGTGGACAAACCTCAGAACAGTCCAGATGTGCCCAGAAGAATGTGTGGATGAACACCAAGAGCTAGAGTGGCATCCACACAACTGGTAAGCCACAAAGTGTAGCACTTTCCCCAAATCCCTAAAATACTGGTGGATATGAGCCATGTTTTGCCACAGCATAGGAATTTTCATGGGCACTATTACTTTTCCACACGTTTTACACACATTTTACCTCCATGAAGCATACAAAGGTATTAGTTTTGGCTAAGTTATGCTATATTTTTTTTTGTAAGTTATCCATTTATCAAATTCCTTTCGGAATAATTCAGGATTATAAAAAAGAAGTTTTTCAATTAAACAAAAAACACTCAGGCTAGCATAGGCTGTTTGGTTAAAATAGGCCATTTACTTTTGATTTTTGGAAGGAAAAAATTGCTTGGAAAATGTATATTAAAAAAGGCTTTCTTGCATCCAGTCAGGCTGCTTCTTCTTCATTTTTAACACTACATTTCATGGTATATTTCCCAACCAAACCCAAGAAACTTTTTTTGGTGTCATTTTGCTACCCAACTGCACTTGCCAAAAAAATGTGTGGTCGCATCATGTAAGTACCTACATTATGAACACATTCATAATCATTGCACAAAAATTAAATTTCAAGAAATAAAATCACTTTAAATTGCAAATTTGTCCATTCAGAAAGACAGAGACCAGAAATGTTAAAAGTATAATGGCATTCAATGGAGAATGGGGACAGGATGCACCTAACAATTCCCTGAACATATCATGAATGCACAAATAATGCTTGAATGCATGCATATCTATAATATCTGCAGTCAATGTGCACTGAAGAGGCCCAGCCCCCATTTTGAAAGAAAAACATTCACGCTTCAAAATGTGGAAAGTGAAAACAGGATTTTCCAGACAAAATCAAAGCAATCAGTTTTGTTCATTACTACGCTTGTGGGCAAAACATCGCAGCAATTAATATTATCATGTCCTGCTCCTTGTATTATCTGAAAATATCCCGTCACACAACATAAGCCTACAGCTTTGGTTTATCCAAATTAATAACTCGAATTACCGCGAATATATTTGATATAGGTAAGTAGGTAGGTACCTACAAAGTCAGATATTACAAACTCTCATACCTCGAGCCAAACACGCAGTCAATTCCAGCGAAGAGCTTTAAAGAAAATCCTTCGTTGAGTAAAAAAACCACTACGCTCCGCTAACCAAATATAGGAATTCACCTTTACCAGCCCGACCGCGTAGGATGGTCCGTTCTTGGATTCAATGAGTTCACCGCTCTCCGTCTCCCACTCCGGCCGGAGCTATTTAAACCATTGCCACGAAAAGCCAAGGATAATGCATTTCTTCTTGGTTCCTTGGAGAATGATATGTTCTGCATCAATTGGGATGGATAAAACCGTTCATATTTATATTATTAAGCAGTCAGGAGCGATATACATAAAATATATCTGGACGATTTTCCCCATGAAAATTGCCGTAATGGTACCAAAACGTTCCTAAAACCTGCTAACACTTTGCTCTAAAATGAAGATCCATAGAACCAGAAATTTCACCTTCTTTCGATTTCATGACTTATATTGTTTCCGAATTTCATCAACAAGCGGGAATAGTTGTATTCATGCCACTCCGACCGCGAGGTTTCCCCACTCCGGACAAATTCAGATTTACGTGTGTTGACCTAATCCTATACACTCTTATAAGCCTCATTCTGATCCAATGATTAATTTCTTCCCATAATCCTGATTATTATTAATTGAGAAAAAGTTCCCTGTAATTCTCTTGGCAGTTTTCTCTAACTTATTTTCAATTTTTGGTATTTCATGGTGCGAAATGAGACGCTAATTTCCGCTTGTCCGTGACGATAGTCTGTTTTCCAGCGGCAATTTGCCCGCCGGTCTAGTCGCGTTTCAGCCTTCCAAGTCATTCCTTGCTTCCACTAAGCATTCCAGACATGAACCAAAAAGTGCATCGAAATATATTTAATATCAATAAGAATTGACTTGAATATTTTTCAGCTATCTCATTTGAAAGAAAGAAAATTTAATCGTCGAGAGAATAAAATATTTTAGACGGATTGTTTTAGTATAACCTTCCTTAAACCACTATATATTCCGAAACCCATATCCTGAAGTAATATTTTAGACCCTCCAATTTTAGACCCAGTCGGTGCACGAACGTCCTGCTCTCTCGGTATGTTGTGAATTTGTATTAGTTGTGCGGTGTTGGTATCCTAGGAGTGGCAGGTATTGCTATATGAACTTGGTTGAAATCGAATAAGTATAATTTTGTGATTATTTTCTCTACCATTGCTCAGGAAGTTGCCTTATAAGTCATTCACGTAGCGTGGATGACTTCAGACGACGATGTGTGGTGGACCCCATCTGGTTGTCTGTGAGACACTATGATAAGAACCTAACAAATGACTTGAAGGCGTTTTATTCTTGAATAATAAAATTATCCGGTTATTTTACGACGCATTCAACCGCAAGGTTGTATAGCGTCGCCAACCTATATCACACCGATTGGTCGTGGGTGGACTCTGCAAATGCCGCCGGCCGCGAGATTCGAGTCCCACGCTCCACCATCTAAGCTACCCAGGCCACTGGGTTTTTATTCTTCATTCCAGAAAACATCGCAGCATTTTTCAAAATGTATACACTTCGTTATTTATAAAATGCATATACTCAGTTACTTGGTGCTTCAATATACACCCTATAATTTGGCAAACTGGGAAATTATACACCATATAACATAGTGCTTCTCAAGATTATCCACTCCATACTTTGGCAAGCCAAAAAATTATACACTCCGAATCCAAGACCGAAAAGTGAAAATCCAACACTGGTAGTGACTCGTGTTACCACCACACACTAGACAATAAATACCACACAAATCCTCCCGAAGTTCCCATTCACCGGTGGCTGGTCAGGCCTGGTGAGCCGTGGTCTGGAAACCCTGGCTTGATTCTCTGATAATGTCCATTTAATTTTCATTGAATTTTCCGAATTCAATCTGAATACGCTTGGATAATATGGGTCCGGACCACCTGGTTTGGCGAGTGATCTGCAGCCTTGGTGGGTTCACCGCATCTAAAGGATACTTCCAGAGTGCCATAATACAAAATTCCTTCGACATCAAGCCGTGCTTTGGTGGCATAGCTGACACTGCCCGACATAACACGAACACGGATTTCAGGACACCGTTCTAGCGAGACACCACCAGCCGCTCATCCACGGCCGCCCACGACTGCTGACCTTTCTGGCGTTGTCGATGTGGGCGCCGGCGCGCGCGGCGCACGCCCTGAGGTCGGGCGCCGCCGTGTGTGTGGCGCGCTGTCGGTACTCCATGCGGCCGGCCGTGTAGCGGATATCGCCCAGCCATCGGCGCTCTTTCAGCACCTGGCGCACGACACGACAACGTCATGCAGGCTGCAGTTCGTCGTGCGTTCGTGGTGATGGTGGTGGTGGATTGGAGCTTAGGGGCGCGTCGACATCCAGGGTCATTTTGCGTCCATAACCGTATTATACTCAATCTACGGTGCTACTATCATGACTTATTAATATCGTCGTGCGTTCGTCACCTAGCCGTCGGTACTGGCCCCGACAACCTCCGCCGGCCGTGCGCATGTAATGCGCGTGGCATCAGGTGGAAACACAACACGAATGCATCGTGACAATACAACCTTAACGAACGGCAAAACTACTTAGCGTTTCTCATTACTGATAATACTAGGTCGCACGTTGAAATGAGTCGATCTCTGAGAGAAGTGTGCAACTCGCACCGCTTGGATATGAAGCCCTCGCGAGGACAGACATTGGACCAGCCTGGGTATCGGGAGCGACTAATGAGTGCCATTATGGCTAATGACAGTGTGGACAAATCGAAATAGTTGCGTTATGGTGTGATTGCTTCCGTATCAGGCTGAAATATACTTCAACGTGACAGGCTGGAGTGTGTAGGCTATATCACGCTGCCACTTGGTGTGTGCTTGGTTTGTACACGTGGCATGTTGGGGCGATTCGACACGTATCAGGTAAGTTTGGTCACGCGACGACTAAGTGTTTGTTCGGCACACACTACCCACACCACGCTGGGTCGGTGCTCTGACAGTGCCAGGTTGGAATGTGAGGTTGGTCACTCGGCGGTCTAATCATGTGTTCAGTCTTCTACGCACATACCATGTTTGAGTGGTGTCGCCACTCGCCCGTCTCTGGGTTGACTCTATACTGGGGCAGCAGCTGCCAGCCGTGCTCACTCACTATCCTGAAACCGACCGAACAGCAAAATGGCCTGCACATCATGGTAACCGGACATCACGGCCAAACACACCACCTCACCAGGTCGGCCAACCCACCACAGAGTATAGTAACCGGACACCATGGCCAAATACAGCACACCACCAAGTCGGCCAACCCACCACACAGTATAGTAACCGGACACCACGGCCAAAAAAAACACACCACCAACCCCCCAAACCCACCACAAAATAAAAAAAAAACACAACACCCAAAAAAAAAAAAAAAAAACACCCACCCCCCAAAAAAAAAAAAAAAAAAAAAAAAACAAACAAAAAAAAAAAAAAAAACACACCAAGTGGCCAACCCACACAGTATAGTAACACACACGGACACACCAGTCGGTCAAAAGTACCGGACACCACGGCCAAATACAGCACACCACCAAGTCGGCCAACCCACCACACAGTATAGTAACCGGACACCACGGCCAAATACAGCACACCACCAAGTCGGCCAACCCACCACACAGTATAGTAACCGGACACCACGGCCAAATACAGCACACCACCAAGTCGGCCAACCCACCACACAGTATAGTAGCCGGACACCACGGCCAGTTACAGCATAGTGCCAATGTACCAATACACCAGTTATTTGGTTTGAAAACCGTGTCATTTACCCAATGGCAGCGTCACTAACTTGACAAAGCCACGCCACTGAACTAACGCAACCGCGCCACTGACAGAAGACGAACGAGCAACTGAGCTGACAGCCGTGCACCCACTCTCCGGGCAATGCCGCCGACCTGACGAGCACACCGCCCAGCCACACCGGCACGTCAGCGGCGACTCCGTCCACCCGCTCTGCGACGAGCGACTGGCTGACTCGCCATCTAAGTCCCAGCGCGCCCACCAGACGGCCAGGAGCGACACGAGCGACCCGACTCGCCGGCGCCACTGACCTGAGCGCCGTGATGACGTGGTCCAGCTCGTCGTCGGACAGCAGGTAGTTGAGCGTGACGCGTGTGAAGCCGGGCCGCAGCAGCTCGTACGACGAGTACTCGCCCTGGCGTCGCAGGTGGGTGCGGTCCAGTCGGCTGTGTGGCGACACGCACGCCAGCTGTCACACCGGTCCGACTCTCTCCTGACCAGCAATCTCCTTCCATCCTGTGCACTTGCCTTCGTCTCCCGTGACCACCAATCCCCTCGTTCCTGTACTCGCTTGCCTCCGCGTCTCGTGCTACTTGCCCCCGTCTCTCGTGATCACCAATATGCACCACTCATGCCCACTTGTCCCCCACCTCTCGTGCTACCTGTCGCCGTCTCTGGTGCTCGCCTGCCTCCGTCTCTTATGCCCACCCGCCTACACCTCTCCTGCTACCGGCTCCCATGTCTCGTGCTCACCAATTCCCGTCTCTCTAGCTCACTTTCATCCATGCCTACACCACCTGGTTTGGCACTCTGCCTAATGTTCATTTGGTATTTTCCCTATTTAATCCCAAAACATGTCTGGAAAATATGGACTTCGACGAACTGGCTTCGTGAGAGATCTCCAGCCCACCTCCAGTGAGAGGCTCGTGATCTCGTGATCACCACAACCAGTCACTAGTGCTCACCTGCCTTCAACTCACGTGCCACCTGACCTCGCGTGTCGTGCTCACCTGTCCTTACCCACCGCGCTCACCTGTCCTCGGTGAGGATGTCCTCGTATCGGGCAGCCAGCGGGTCGTCGATGCCGAGCAGGTCCTGCGCGTACGGGCCGGCGCAGGCGCAGCCGCCACGGGTCTGCACGCCAAACAGGTCGTTCAGCAGCGACGCCACGAAGTTGTAGTGCAAAAATGCGCCGCTGGGTGTCACCACCAGAAAGGAGAAGACCGGCAGGCGCGGGCAGGTGACGGCGCGCGGCCCCAGCAGCACCAGCTGCGGCATGGCGCGCGTCTCACGCAGAAACCGACTGTCGACCGAGCGTGACGTCACCGGAAGACACACAGCTGCGCCCGCCGTACGCACTCAGCAAGGCGTCTATATACGGCCGGCAGCACACCTCAGAATTGACTACCTACTCCACGGAGTCGACGACACGCCTCCCAGAGTCGACAACACACCTCAAAGACTCGACGACACGCCTCTCAGAGTCGACAGCACGCCTCTCAGAGTCGACAGCACACCTCCCAGAGTCGATAACGCAGGTCATACAGTCGCCGCACAACAAACCAAGACTTCAATTTTGCAATGGAACTTGCGAATCCCACAATACAAGTAGCGGGAGGAAGAATATTTCGTGCTCATTTGATTGGCACAATTAACAAATGTACACATCATATGTGGACATGGCACATTTACGTCATGCTGCTGGTGAAACAGTCACCAAGCTGTTGATTACAACATGCAAAAAGTGTATTGTTTTTCGGTCGCATACTTTTCGTGTGGTGGAAACCCAGAAAATGAGCGTTTTTTTTTTCAAGAGCACCACAACTCGGTTCAGCCTGCTTTTGCTGAGCACAACTTCAGATGTAGGTCAGTTGGCGAGACAGCAGTCCACTCTGATGACCCAGAGCCCAGCGCGCGGGGACGACCCCTTGCAGTCACACCGGAACGCCCGAGGTGACCAACAGTCTCTAATAGGCATTCATAGGCACGCAGCGACAGACGTATCGAGCCTGTATTCTTCAGCGTTCTCAATGCATTTACTGCGAACACGGTGGCACCAATGCTGCTCAATTTCGAGGGATATATTTTAGCGATACTATCTGGCGTCGCTGGCATCTACAATGCATTCCTACCCGTCATCCGGAGGCAAATATTTCCATTTGTAGTCGTCATCGTTCGTGCTTTCTGAAACGCGCTTAGGTTTGCGAGCCGGCACCCAACGGCGTCACCTCCCACACGTCACCCTTCGTCACCGCCCACGTGACAGTGTCCAAACGAAGTGGGCGGTGTTCCCGAGCCGAGGCTCGATACGACGTCGGCCAGCCAACCGCCACTGCCCGGCCGGTGGTCGGCACCGCGCACCACGTCCGCAACACCGCACGGCGCCCGTTCAACCGCACCCATCCGGTACATTGCCAGTGCGAGGCCGCCTGCATTCGCTCGTCGCCGTCTATTGCACTGGCAGGATGCTGGTCGGCGACGACGCAGACAAGCGTGCACGCTTCACCAAGCGTGCACGCTTCACCAAGCGGGGCACGACGCACACGGCAGAGCGGTGCTGCCCCGTGTTGGCTTAGCCAGCAACAGGCGAGTCACTATCGGCAAATAAGCCAACTGGCCGTTTTTGCTGCGTCCTGATAGCCCGGCCTGACTGGCCTATAACCTACGAATATGACTATCACTTTCAGCGGCACAACTGACTATCGGAGAGCCTGACACAAGCGGCGACGAGCCTCAGAAAAACGGCGCTGACGTTAGTCGCGCGCTAGTTGGTCGCCGGGCGGCCGCCGTCAGTGGCCTGCTCGGAGCGACAGCTCGGCATCACCGGGCTCGTGCGGCAACCTCTCGCCCACGGTCCGAGCGCACCCCACTGCACGAGATACCGAGAGCCCACGGGTGGACGGCAGTCGGCCCACGCACGCCGCCGCACGGTACCGACCGGACCGCGGTCAGCACCGCCCGCGGACCCCGTCCACGGCTCGTCTGCAGCGTCGCCCCCCCCCGCCCCGTCGTCAGTCACGAGAAGCGGCCCGTGCACGGCATGATTGGTCTGCACTGTGTGCACGGAAAATTATCGAGTAGAAACCGGCAGAATACGAGTTCAGCTTAGTAGTCGCTGGACGTGGAACTCTGCTGGTAAGAGGGCGAGGTTTGGCAACTGCTGGCTGCTGACATTGCAGCTTGGTAGCCGCTGCAAGTAGAGCACAGGACGGACGTGAGAAGCAGCCTTTGGTGACTGCCAACAGAGTAGTAGTAGTAGTAGCGACTGCCAACACACTAGCTTCGTAGCCACTGGAAGAAAGAGAGCCACCTTCTGCTGAGAGCGGGTTTGACGACTCCCCAAGAGAAGTTAGGTGGCTGCCCGGATCGAATGGTTGACACAACCTCCGCTGGGTGCTGGCGGTACGAAGCCCGACGGAGTCCAGAGTCGGCCCGATAGCATTGTCGTCCCAGAGGAGGATCTGTCCCGGCCCCAGAGCACACCTGACGATACTGTCATCCCAGAGGAGGATCTGTTCCGGCCACAGAGCTCACCTGACGATACAGTCATCCCAGAGGAGGATCTGTTCCGGCCCAAGAGCTCACCTGACAATACAGTCATCCCAGAGGCGGATCTGTTCCGGCCCCAGAGCCTCCTTCAGCTGGAGAACCAGACCAGCCCGTACCGACTCAACAATTCCCGGAGTACCGCCCTCCTCGCGCGTCTCTATGTCCTGCCATAGAGAGGGAGGCACGTCAGAGAGATGTCCACATCATCTGGCGAGCACGGTGGTCCTTTATTTGCAGACAAGCTGGATCATACTAAATGAAGCTAAACATAGAAGTAATAAGCAACGCAAACACAGTACCGAATTTCAGCAAGGGTAATAGAAACGCTGATATAAATTGCAGGTGAGTTAGCTCACTAAAACTCACTAGATTGCACTAACTCACTAGTTAGTAAAACTCACTAGTTTGCAGTTATGAAAACCTTTCCAGGAAAATATTCAGGTTCATCTGTACAGGCATAACTTTGATGGGACACCCAACACAGATGGTGGAATGGTGCAAAACCTATGTTTTAATGGCCGCCAAATATGTTAACCCCACCCCCTAACCGGTGTCCGACGCTCCCACCCCCGCTTAAACTCAGAAGTCACCACTTCTGAAGGACTATGTGTTAATGTGACCGAAATCCAGACTCCGAGAGCGCAAGACCTCTAATAGTGGAAACACTATGTTTTAAATGCGGCCAAATATGCTAAAACAAAACCTTGGTGCAATCGACCAAATATTAATATACACATATACAACTCCGGATTTTGAATGTTCTCATGCAAAGGCATCATGCCCTTCATTGGTGCTGCCTAACTCGAAAAAGTCCCACAAATGGTACACCTTAGTGTACGTGGCAGTGGGTCCAGCGCCGGCTTCGGGTATGGGATGCGGAAGAAATTGACCGCGACTGCACAACACGGCTCTACCTTTTGTCTGGAACTCGGGACCTATCATTGATTATGACTTCGCAGTATCTCTATTATCCTCTCATAGTATCTTCCCATTATTGGCTTAACCCGGATGGGCCGCTGTGTCTTTTATTAAGCCTTATTTATCCGTATTAACCGTTGTACCTCTTATTAAACCTCATTACTCTTTATTGCCCGCTGCGGCTCTGATTAATCTTCATGTTCTTTATAAATAGCATTGAACGAATGCAGTTATATCACATAGAACCCTGTCTTTACATGATAAGCCAATCACATAGAACTAAAAAGTTGATTTCAAAGCTGTCAGCACATACAACTGGGCACCCCCGTGTCACCTGCAGCTATCGATAAATATAACCGAGCAAAAGTTCCGTTGGCCCGCCGACAAGATAGAGCAGCGTGCAGTCCCGGCGCACTATCGCGTCTGCGGTGTGTGAGAGTGCTACCTGGAGGTAGCGGTGGTGTTCACGGCGCACGAAGAAGACGGTGCCGCCTCCGCCACAGTTCGGTACCGAGTTCTTCACCAGCTTCTTCTTCACCACCAGTACTCCTGACAACCACAGGAGCGCACTGGTGTCAGCGCAGGACCTATATTTCGTATTTTAGGCTCGCACGCACACGCACACGCACACGCGCACGCACACGCACACACACACACATATATATATATATATATATATATATATATATATATATATATATATATATATATATATATACATATGGGAAAAGGTAATATTGCAAGATAGTATTTATCGCAGTACCACATGTAATAGTGTTATCTATGTAACATTTTTGTTAACTCTGGTTAATGGAGATTTGAGGTGGAAATATTTTGACAGCGACATGCAACTTTCACACAAGCTAATTGAATTATACGAATAACATTGCGGCCTCATACAGCACCATAGAGATGTGGCAGCCATGATATAAACACATGAAAGTGGCTCTTGCGCTAATAATATTTCATAGAGCTCAATGGCGATGGATGTGCGGTGAATTGGCTTAACTGGTCATCTCCAGGCCACAGCACAACCGGAGGTCCCTCGTCGCAGGACGATTTTTTACATTACGGGCGGTGATAAGCCATTCCGTTGACAACGTGGAGTATGAATAGGTAATGCTGATTAAATTTGGTGCTCCATGACATTGGGAATGCGTTAGTCATTTTGCACCCCATAATTGTCGGTTTTCACCCAGAGGAATATGGTCCACATGAAATTCCCAAGTAAGAGGAAAGTGTACGGGTTTCAATCGTGCTAACAAGTACGAGCGCTGATTCCTGAAAATCATTGGGAGAACATAATTCACGAAGGCAATGGGCGGGCTCACATGAATTGGGGGTGAGGGCTCCATAAGATGAGGACTCCATATGGTCTTATTTTATCAGTTGAAATTATTGGGCGAAGGGCGAAGCTACCATTGAGGGGGCAGTTGCCCTTACCAAAGTGCAAATAAGACACCCCTGCTAACTAGTTACAATCACATCGCATACCGCGACTTACACTAAACCTCAGATCAACAAACACTACCAAGAATGCATCTAGTGACATTTTATGAGCAGTTGCAGCACGAACTATTGTGGTCCACCCAGACACCTGTTCGGACTTTCCGGAACAGAGGTCAGTCAGTCAGGCACAGAGGTCGTGAACGCTTTCGGCCGTCTCGTACTACCACCGTAGTTAGTTAGTTATTTGGGCCTTATGGCGCATAGACCATGTTGATCACATAGCGACCATGTACTTTCAAACAATTCAATTCAGATAGCTCAATTCCCGCATTCACCGTGACACACTAAATCATTTGTCTGCACAAAAGGGGCATGCAGCACACCTTGCAGCTTGCAATGCTATTCTCGCCACCGAAAAACAAAAGTTCAATCTTCGTGGAATTCCCTGGCTGAATGTCTCGGTCACGAATTGGGTGCATTTTCGTGCACGCCCGTGCAAGGCAGCTGGTGCAGTTGGCGCGGCTACCCTCACATTTCGAGTGCACATAATCGTCATCACGCGCACGCTCTTCTTCGTCGAGAAAAATAAACAGTACGGCGGGCGGGCCGGGAGGAAGTTCTGCGCCACAACAACGCCCATATACAGTTACTCGGCCGAGCGCGCCGACCCATCAGGCAAATGACCGCGGGGTCTGCTGCGCCGGGAACATCGCAGCGTATTAGTCGCCGCTGAGCGTACAGCTGCGCCGCACAATATTACAGAGGACTGTCGACAGCGCCGTCTGCACCTGCGCTGTACTTGTCTCACGGTAGTCAAGGCCACGGCGACAGCAACGCACCAGCGGGGCCTCGGCGTCACTACTGCGTTCGGAAGCAGGCTGTCCACCGGCACAACTAATAGCTGCCCATAACTAGCACTGTGCTGCAACTGTCTGGACAGCCACAACCCACCGCCATGGAATGCAGCCCCGTGCAGTCGCGCATGGCAGACAGGAGCTACACTTGCACGCCGTCTCGAGTCATGGAGGCTACTTATCAGGTAGCTATCACTAGCCGTGGCACGCACCAGCCACCAAACGTGAGCAGCTCTGTCCTGGGCGGTCCGGTGTGGCCCGGCCACAGCCGCCACGTCGCACGACAGCCTTACCGGGTGTCTGCACGCCTCCGATCATCTTGTGCGGCGACAGGAAAAGTGCGTCCTTCTGCGTGAGGCCGGCATCGAGACCGGCCAGCACCGGATTCATGGCCACCTTGGTGTACGGCCCTGCGGCGGAACGTCACCGTCAGAGACGAGCGCCGCCCGCCTGCCGCGGTATGCCGCCACACGGAGCCCACTTGTTGCGGTGCGGCTGACACAGAGCATACATTCTGCAGTGTAGCTTCGTACACAGTGTATTCGCCGGGACGTAGTCCCGCACATGTCTACCTGCCGCGTTATGGTACCACACAGAGCTGACTTGCCGCGGTGTGGTCAGTACAGGGCCTACATACTGTAGTGTAGTCCGTACAGTGCACTCGCCAGAACGTAGTCCCGCACATGCCTACCTGACATGGCATGCCACCACACAGACCCGGCTTGCTGTCGTGCAGTCAACACAGACCGATCCACCGTGACCCAGTCCGCACAGAGCCTACATGCCGTGGCGTAATACCACGCAGAATCCCCCTACCGTGTAATAGTACCACTACCATGGCGTAGACCTCTCTACTGAGCCCCCTTACCACGTCGTTGTGCCACACGGAGCCCACTGCCGTGGTGTAGCCGCCTGACGAGCCCACCTGCGGTGGCGTAGTCCCACACAGAGCCCCTTACCGCGTCGTTGTGCCACATGGAACCAACTGCCGTGGTGCAGCCGCCTGGCGAGCCCACCTGCGGTGGCGTAGTCCCACACAGAGCCCCTTACCGCGTCGTTATGCCACACGGAGCCCACTGCCGTGGTGTAGCCGCCTGCCGAGCCCACCTGCGGTGGCGTAGTCCCATAGAGCCCCTTACCGCGTCGTTATGCCACATGGAGCCCACTGCCGTGGTGCAGCCGCCTGCCGAGCCCACCTGCGGTGGCGTAGTCCCACAGAGCCCCCTTACCGCGTCGTTGTGCCACACGGACCTACACTGCCGTGGTGTAGCCGCCTGCCGAGCCCACCTGCGGTGGCGTAGTCCCATAGAGCCCCTTACCGCGTCGTTGTGCCACACGGAGCTCACTGCCGTGGTGTAGCCGCCCGCCGAGCCCACCTGCGGTGGCGTAGTCCCATACAGAGCCCCTTACCGCGTCGTTGTGCCACATGGAGCCCACTGCCGTGGTGTAGCCGCCTGCCGAGCCCACCTGCGGTGGCGTAGTCCCAGACGGCCAGGCCGCCGTGTCGGTGCACGGCGGCCGTGATCTCGGCGTCGGCCGCCAGCAGGCCCGTCACGTTGGAGGCGGCCGAGAAGCAGGCGACCAGCGGCCGCTCGGACGAGCTGAGGCCGGCCAGCCGCGCCTCCAGGTCCGGCAGACTGACGGCGCCCGTCATCGGGTCCTCGGCCACGCGCACCACCTGGGGACGGGGCATGGTGTCCAGAGTCGTGTGCAGGCATCGTGTCCAGTGTCGTGTCCAGGATCGGAGAAACTGGCCGCTCCTGGAACTTTGGCACACAGAACAGCATCCTCTCCAGAAAATTCCCCTACTATTTGTATCATTTGGAGGTTGAATGGTGTTGTTCGACAATAAACTGGCCTGTGATAAAGTATTCAAGATTTGCTGGACAGTGCAGGCTGGGAATCTGACGTCACAAGCTTACATTAAAATATCCTCCCCGCACTCGATCGCACCAAAACTGTCATCTCATCATCCAGGATCGCACAGTTCACGTCCAACCATGATCGTGCCACAGTCCTCACGAGGACGGGGCGAGGGTCATCACTTGCTACGGATGGCGTCACTGTTTGGGGACGATAGTCGCCAACCGTCAGAGAGGCGAGAAGCGGGTGGGGGTGGCAACAATCATTTCCACATTGGCGGTGAGTAGCAACTGCCGCATTGAGCTGGATGAAATGGCCATAGACTGACCTAGACAGCATATCGGAACAGTGCACGACCTGAACGTTCGGTTGGCGCGATGCTATACTGACCTAGGCGGCAGTTTTGAGAGGTGCTACACTGACCTGGGCGGTCCGTGGGAGTGGTGCTACACTTACCTGGGCAGCCGGTCTGAGCGGTGCTCACTGACTTGGGCGGCCGGTCAGAGCGGTGCTACACTGACCTGAGCGGCCACCTCGCGCCACGGCAGCAGGCTGGAGTGGTGCTCGTGCGGCCCGACCAGCACGTTGGGCGGCCGCGGCAGGTGCAGCAGACTGATGAGCTTGTGCACGGCAGCGGTGGCGCCGGTGCCGCAGAACAGCACAGCGTCGTGCTCGGACGCCTGCACGCTGTTACGCACCATCAGGCGCGCCTCGTCCCTGAAACACGCCGTACACAGTCAGGCGTATCGTCCCTGAAACACGCCACACGGGGAGCCAGGTGTCTAGTCCCTGACCACACCGCAACGGAGTCAGGTGTCTCGTCCCTGAACACACCGCAACGGAGTCAGGTGTCTCGTCCCTGAACACACCGCAACGGAGTCAGGTGTATCGTCCCTGAAACACGCTGCATGGGGAGTTAAGTGTCTCATCGCTGAAATACGTCGAATAGAGAATCAGGTGTTTCTACCCTGATGCACTTGGAACGGACAGTCAGCGGTATCTCCTTCCCGATGCGGACGATCAGAGATGCCTCGTCCCTGGCACGGACGGTCAGAGGTATCTTGCCTCTATGATCAGTGATGGATTTGCTTTGCAATCCTGGATGTGGAGAGTAAAATCATTGGGAATTGAATTGATCGCAGATAAGTTCATTTTCAAACAGCACCATTTTAGCTTCCAAAGAAGAAAAATGGGGGATAATTTTTTTTGGGGAGCTGATGATGCTCTGGATGCCACAAATCCAATAACAGCCTATTTTTCCAACATGTCTAAGATCTACTCCGTGACTGATAACCGGGTGTATCGGTCCACAGAGCACACAAGGCGTAACTCTGGCCAAACTTGTCTTGTAAAAAGGCATAAGCTTGCCATATCCTACAGCGCAAATAATGGCGACCTTGAACACCACCGACGGCCACCTGGCGAAGCACGAGGAAAGCCCAGCGCGGACGGTGGCCGGACCTATACAGTCGGCGAACGTGCCGTGCCGTGCCGTGCAGCGGATCGTTGATGGGGGTGACGTACCCGACACGTGACACCGAACTCCGGTTGGAGAATGCCTGCCCGACCGGAGCTGGCCGGTGGCCATGGCTGACGGCAGCGGCCGACCAACAGCCGGCGGGAGCGCTGTGGAAGGCTTGCTAAGCATCGCTCGGTTGATTGGACAGCTCATATTACTCAAATAGATGGACTTATGATGGTGTGCATTCATGTGGGCTGCTATGGCAGTTTCAGTATTGGTATATCTGCTCCATACACTAAAGTTATTATTCATGCTTCAGAGCACACAGGATACAGGAGAATACACGAAGCTGATCGATGAGGCAAGTGAGTCGCATATGCACATGATATGGAGAAGATCCTGGGCATCAGGACCGACATCGACAATCACCGCGGCCGACAGCAATAGCCACCGAGGCCGACGGCGACAACCACCGGGGCCGACGGCGACAACCACCGGGGCCGACAGCGACAACCACCGGGGCCGAAAGCGACAACCACCGGGGTCGACAGCGATAGCCACCGGGACGTCGGCACGTCCCCGGCTGGTCGATAAATGTGAGCTCTCAACCGGTCGGTAGAAGATCCTGGAGCCCCTAGTCTGTCGGTAGACGTTCCCAGAGCTGCCAACAAACCGGCACTTCCCCCAGCTGGTAGTCGTTCTCACAGCCTTCAGCCGGTCGGTGGAGGTTTTCATGGTCGTCAGCCGGTCATCACGTCCCCGGCTGGTCGCTAGACACTCCCAGAGCCGTCAGCCGGTCGGCACATCCCCGGCTGGTCGGTACATGTTCCTAGAGCCCTCAGCCGGTCGGTAGAAGCTCCTGGAGCCCTCAGTCGGTCGGTAGACGTTCCCAGAGCCGTCAGCCGGTCGGCACGTCCCCGGCTGGTCTGCAGACGTTCCCAGAGCCGTCAGCAGGTCGGCACGTCCCCGGCTGGTCTGTAGACGTTCCCAGAGCCGTCAGCAGGTCGGCACGTCCCCGGCTGGTCTGTAGACGTTCCCAGAGCCGTCAGCAGGTCGGCACGTCCCCGGCTGGTCTGCAGACGTTCCCAGAGCCGTCAGCCGGTCGGCACGTCCCCGGCTGGTCTGTAGACGTTCCCAGAGCCGTCAGCAGGTCGGCACGTCCCCGGCTGGTCGGAGGCTAGTGCGCAGCCGGCGACACTGCGTTATCGGCACATCTGAGTGCGGCCAGGTCGCGGCGAGCGGAAAAGTACCGGTCGGCGGCGCGCTGAAGCCACGCTGGACGGGTACGGCCAGCCGTCAACCGGTCAGTGCGAGACGACGGCGTGCCATCCGGCATGAACGACGAACAGACGAACGGCGACGCGACTGCCGCGATGGCACGAGCCGCCGCTGGGGTCGACTGCGGGTGCGACGGCCGGCATATCCGCGGCGCTCCTCTCCTCTGCGCCCAGAACAGCCATATCGCGGCTCATCCCACCGCCGCCGTGCACGGCTCGCGGTCGCCGGCGTCGCGCCGTCGCCGCTTCTTGTCTACAGGTGGCGGCTTTATCACTCGCAGCAGCCGACATGGGGCCGTCGGCGCTCCTCATTTACAGGTGGCGGCTCTATCAGTTGGATGGCATGCATGTATCGGATCATATGCAACCGGCCTGGACTGCACGTTCCGCCGCTGTGCCGCAATAAGGAATGAATGAGTCCCCTGAACCTGTCTGCAGCAACTTCGTCTCAACCCTCGCACAACAAGCACGGCGAACCAGACGAGTTTCCCGGTCGGCTACTCTAGCCACGCCGCGCTACGCTGTCGCCCGCCTTCGCGGCGCGCCGTTCTGCGGTCTCGTCGTCACGTTCGCGCCATGGCGTAGTGGCGCCAAATCTGCGGCGATGAGGCGCGCCGGTCGGCCGGCCGGACGTCTGCAGCGGCGCGCCAAAAACACCCGCCGAACCGGTCCGGGCCCGGTCGTCGCGCACGGGTCCGGCGCGGCCGCCACCGCCGCCGTCACCATGGGCGCGTGGCAGACACCGCTCGAGCGGGGGCACCTGACGCCCCAGGCACTGGCCGCAGACGGCACCAACAGGCGGCACTGCAGTTGACGATGTCGATGTTACAAACGATATTAGAGACCGGACACGGTTAAAAATTCCAAGAATTATAGTCCGTACATCTGCATCTAAACATCTAAGGTAGGCCACTACTAGGGGCCTAGTTGTGGCTGACCTGATGGGTGTTGGTCAGAGGGCTAGTCGCGGCTGATCTAATGGGGGATTGGCCAGAGTATACGCTAAACATACGTTGGTCAGATGAGTCTACACCAGTGTTAAAACATTGGTTTTTCGTTAGGTGTGGGATGTCGAAACGAGCACAGTAGAATGTCGAAATTTGTCATGGAATTATACTATTCCAAATGCTTCTGATGCCTTTCACACATAAATTAAGCCCATAGTTGTACCTTCACCAGTTGTTTTGATATTCATATGTTAGGAAGAGCTATATTCGGGATAGCGAGATAAAAAAGTGATATACACTGGTGATGCATGCCATGTCGCATTATGTATAATCCCTTATCCCTAATTGCATTGCAAAATGCTCGTGTATCACCATCAATTATCGAGAGCATGATCATGATACTAAGCAAACGAGGTACTGTAGAAAGGAGCCACGAAGACTTCATAAGCATGCATCACGAAGCAGGATGTCGATACTTCTTGGAGAAGGATGTCGATTGGGTGTTCAGAAAGTGGTAAATTCCACCCTATTTTGCAAATAATTCAACACTGGTATACGCTCGCCCAATACCCGACTGGCTATCTCCACAGGCACTCACCGCTGAGGTCACAGTGGGCCACTGACCCGGCCACCGACTCGGCCACTGACCCGGCCACCGATCGCTGTCGCCAACCCACGACCGACACACCGGGTGGCGGCCGTCCGCCCCCCCCCCCTCTCCCCGATAGGGGTCGCGGCGGGTCGCGGGGCACCGGCCAGCGATGACACGCGCTTACCTGAACGAGGTGGTCTGCAGAGCCGAGTGTGTGGAAGTTGTGTGTGTGTTGGCATAAGTGGGCAACACTTCGTCTCGAATATAGTCCTCGATGAAGCGGAGACTCTTGCCTGACGCTGTGTAGTCACAGTATACGGCTGCAAAGGGGCGGCACGTTAGAGGGAATCTCAGATCGACACGGAATGGCGGGCCAGCGATGGCCAACAGCTGGACAGGACAGCAGGCCAAAGTGAGACGGCAGGTCACTGGTGGCCAACATCAGGTCGGGGCAGCAGGTTAATACGAGACATTAGGTCAGCAGTGACCAACATCAGGCAGGCCAAAGTGAGACGGCAGGTCACTGGTGGCCAACATCAGGTCGGGACAGCGGGTTAATGCGAGACATTAGGTCAACAGTGACCAACATCAAGCAGGCCAAAGTGAGACGGCAGGTCACTGGTGGCCAACATCAGGTCGGGGCAGCAGGTTAATGCGAGACATTAGGCCAGCGGTGACCAACATCAGGAGAGAGTGGCACCTCAGAACGGACGGCGGGTCAGCACAGGCCGGCCGTAACGCGCCGGAAGGTCACCGTCTCGGGTCAGTCACACTGCCGTAGTTTGGCTTCACAGATGGGCAGGCGGACGGGAGCCGACAAACGGGAAACGGTGCACAGGCTAGTAGTGGCAGCTCGAACCTGAAGCGCAATACCGTGCCGAGAACTCGAGCGAAACATCAACCACTCGCGACGTTGTGACAATTGGTCATGATCGGCGGGAACTGAGCGAAAGCTGAGGTTGTACGCCAGGAAATAGGTCATACGTTACGCGGGAGAGCCGCAGCTGACCTTTCTGTGAAAATCGCAGGATGAATGTAGGATGAGCAAGGTGTAAGCATGGGTGAGACGTGAACCAGATCACGGCCAGGGAGTTCAAATACAGACTAGCCAGGGAGTTCAAATACAGACTAGCCAGGGAGTTGAAATACGGCTATGTGCGAAACCCAATTGAACAACATTTCTTAACTGCGATCACGTCAGCAGGGTTTAGGGAGGAAATTATGAAAAGTTGCAGGGAGCACTGAAACACTAAACAAGAAAACACCCAACCCATTCGATGAACTCAACTGCCAAATAAAGCTGCCGCGTGCACGTCACAGCCTGGCTTTGCCTGTTGAAATCGGTGTACCTAGAACTGTTGCATGTCGCACCTTTCGATTATGAAAAACTTAGTTACACCTGTCTAGAAAAAAACAGAACATGGCATAGCTATTCCAAGCCGGCACAAGCACAGCAGTGACACGAAATTGTCGTGTCACCTAATCAGCCACACACGCGAGACTCGTAAGCGAACGCAGCCACACGGAACATGTACAGCAGATTATCATCCCCAAATCCAGATGCAACATTACCATTTCACGACAAACGCACACACATGACGGCGTCACAGCACAGCTTTCACCTCCCGGACCGCGAACAGCACAACCCCGCCCCCTCCCCCCATGATACCGCGGCGCCGGCGGTGGCAGCTCAATGATCGCCTCCGCACTAGCACGACCTTCAGGTCAGCGGACGCTGCAGAATCTAATGTCCGCCCATCAGATATGCGATAGGGACGATTCATGGCACACTCTGTACGTGTGGCGCCAAACCGGACAGCCAGTGGCGGCGCGCGCTCCGACATCCGGGGGCGAGGGTACGACTGGCATGGAAAACAGCAGCCACATACTCCCTCCCCCTCCACACCTGGTGCATCTAGGCACGGCGGGCGGGATGACTTTCCGTAGCTGAACCAGGCTGTAAGGTTTGGGAAGCCAATACTCAGAGAATGCGACATATCTTGAGAGCATTGAGCATTGTCATTCCCCTCGCATTGCACGGAAATTTGCAGTTGCTTTATTTATTGCAAAACAAGGGCATCCCGGCAAGTTGTTTGAGGCTGTGCTCATTACTCCGCTTTGCTTGGTCTCCAAACAAGTTACCATCAACGGGCCACCAGTGACCACCAGTGACCACTTCCGGAGCGAGCAAGGCCGAACACTGCCGATATTTTACACAACCTATCCGCACAGCCTTGAATCGGCTCGCCGCCGTCCCGCCGGCGGTCGCCACACCTGAGCATAATGCACATCAATCAAACTGCAGAGCAGCGGAATAATGGCAAGCGCATGCAAATTAACAGCAGACAATGATACCCTACGTTTTATTACCCCGTCGGTCAAGTCAACAACCATGCACCCTCCCCGTAGGCGGTGACATGGACACGCTTCCCTAGACACGACAGGTGCGATACTAGCGGCAGGTGTGAAGCAGTTGTGTGCTGGCCATGTGATGGGCGTGTGACAGACAGACCGAGTGTGACAGTCAAGTGACAGACTCGTGGCATTTACGACAGGCGTGCAAGAGGTTTTCGTTTGTTTTATTCGTGTCGTACATGTGGCCGCGCTAAAATCATAAATGCCTGGGTGGCACGCACCTGAAGACTCAACATGGCGATATACTAATGCAAGACGGTCGTACGGCAGGCGTGACGCATTCCGTTGCATGCGTGTGCCAGGCGTGATGAGCTTATATGACACGTACGAGGCATAAAAATGTCACAATGCACACGTGGCCCACATGTCTATGGCCAGTAAGTGGCACGTGCATGATGGGCAGGCATGTGACAGGTGTACTCCAGGTGCGTGACGGTGTGTGACAGATGCCCCCACGAGTGTGTGACGAATCTCCGTCAGATGTGCAATGTGTACATACAGTGTGTGTGTGGTATATCTCAGACAGCCCAAGCGTAGATGAGAAGAATCAGGCATATGGAAGGTGTGCCAAAGAATCGCCCCATCTACTTTCCGACGCACTCAGCTGATTACGTCGAATAGTATGGTAACTTTCAGCTCAAATGGTTACAGCAATAAATGCGCGCGTTCGACTAGCATCGAGCCCACAACCTCTCGGTAACCACACGACCACCTCAACCACTACAACACCAGCCTCCGACATGTGTACAAATGTGTCATAAATACGACAGCTAGGTATTAGAGTTATGTGTCTGACCAACAGGTGAGTGGCAGGTGCGTCAGGTGTACGGCAGGTGTCAGGGGTGACAGACCGCCGTCAGGAAGTGCATGACGTCAGGGGTAACAGGCCGTGTACCGGCCGTCAAACCTGGCGTGGTCAGCTGGGCGCCCATGGGCGCCCTTGACAGACCACCCCACCCACTCCGACACCCAGCGCAGCGCCGCTCCAGTCGTGCCGGCCCGGACGCCGAGCCGCGACCGAAGCAGCACGACCGAACCCCAACAGATGTGCATCGCGGCACGTGCCGACGACCACGACCTGTGCCGACCAGCCAGGTTGGCAACGGCCGGACACAACTAGAACAGAGGTGTCATCAGCTTCACACGCCCCCCCCCCCGACCAGCCAGGCTGGCAACGGCCGGACACAACTAGAACAGAGGCGTCATCAGCTTCACACGGGCCCCGCCAAACCACACGCCCTCCCGACTTGTAGCTGAGGCGCCAGGTGCTTTCGGCGAAGCGTCACATGGCACACACTCCCCAAACGGTAACGCTCTGAGGCAGCGTCCGACCCAACATCCCTTCCGATCGGAAGCTCAGCATGTTCTCGGCGCAGCGCCAAACGGAACAGGATCGTCTCACGAGCCTGTGGACGCAACATGGCCGGGCGGTCGGCGCACTCCAAGAAACCGAGCCACCATCACTCGCTTCAGGTGGCTGCCAGCCACAGCGATTGCCGGGTGATGATGGGAACAGCCGGGAACGTGAGCGCCTCCCAGGCACATACCCAGCCAGTGTTGCCGGTATCGAGTCTGTGCGGTGCCATCAGCTGTTCGCCAGCGGCTCGGAGCACCAGCTCGGAGGGCCGGAGGACTGCGATGAGTCTCACGTGTGGCACAACCCCGGCGGTCGTACACCAGGATGGTGCATGAGGAACGGGTCTGTGCAGGAGACAGTTGTAGATAGCAGTATTCCGTCGAGCCGCATGAACAGACAAACCAGGAAAACGCAGACGTGAGAAAGCCTAATTTTGCTTTTGACGAATGTCGAGTGTAAGCAGGCAGAGTCGTATGTGGCTCGGAACAGACAGCCTCCCTATCCAACCACCATGCTTACCTCTGAGGTATTATTTGGAACAGCGTTCAACTACGGCTTGTCATTAGCCACGCATGCCCGCGGAATCGGAACACAAACATGGAACGTCTATACCCACGGAAGCTGAAAGTTAACATATGTATCTCAAACATCACAGCCACGTTCCCCTGAGGACCGCGGTGCTTGACCGGATCATATTCCACGGTGTACACACGAGTGCGCCATACGTAATGCAAATGGGCCCGTTTTCGGTAAGCAGCATTCCCCACCTAAGGCCGCCGTTGCCCATTTCGGAACCGCAGCCGGTTCGGCGGCTCCTGCACTCTCTGCATATCGTTGGAAATCGGCATCGCCTAGCACGCACTGCCGTGGCAGTCGACTTCGGCGCCAGCTCGTTCAGTCAGCCTGCGCCATCGCTGACACGTGTGGCACTGTGATGCATGGTCTCCGCACCAACTCCCCGTGGCGTGTGGCACTGCGATGCATGGTCTCCGCACCAACGCCCTGTGGCGTGTGGCACTGCGATACATGGTCCCAGCATGCCACGTTAGGGTGGGTGGGGACCAACGGCCCGTGGCATGTGGCACTGTGATGCGTGGTCTCCGCACCAACGCCCCGTGGCGTGTGGCACTGTGATGCATGATCGCCGCACCAAAGGCCCGTGGAGTGTGGCCCACGCCACTGGCTCAGCTGACGTAAGTTGGCTTCGGTGACCGGCTCGCCGCGCCCACTCGACCTGTCCTCAGCGTCAGTCTCTCTGCCTCAGGGGGCTCCCAGTCGGCCTCTTGGAGCCGACACCGCCGGCTGCGTCCACCGCCACTGCTCTGCGCCATACTGCTCTCAGCCGCCCATGGCGAGGGCGGGTGGGCGACAGCAGAGGAAGTTATGGTGGGTGGATGACAGCAGCGGACGTTAGGGTGGGTTGATTGATTGATTGATTGATTATTTGGGCTTAAGGGCGCATCAACTGCTACTGGTTATGCAGCGCCCACGTTAGGGTGGGTGTTAGCAGCGGACGGAATGGTGGGTGGGTGGCAGCAGCGGATTTATTGACTGATCATTATTGGGGTTTTAGGGTGCGTCAACCCCGATTGGGTTATTTTGCACCCATAACAAGATTAATTTATATTTTCACGTCCGGAGAGCGACAAATATATGGCACTAAACAATTGCTCCCAACGTGTGTATATCAATTGGAAACCTCCGTCCGCAAGGAAACAAAACAGTGCTTTATTTTCGAGACATCGAGAATTATCGCCAAGCAAGTCCACCAGCCTCAGAGTGTTAGTGATGTCCGAAATAGCGTCTGCGTTCTTCCGTGTAGTTTGGGCATGATACCAACAGATGGCGCACAGTCAGTGCTGCATCACACCTTATACATTTGGGCCTTTCATCCCCGCAAAATAAGCACCTATGTGTAGATAGCGTGTGTCCAATTCTAAGGCGATAGAGGGACACCTCGACCCTTCTACTATGGCTAAAGGACGAGGGCCAAAACGCTGAGGGTGGTTTAATTTCTTTCAATTTGTTATAATCCAATTGACCCCATCTGTCCAGCCACCTTCCGAGAAGAAATGATGAAATAATTGGGGAATGGTCATAAGGCAGCATTAGACGTCAGGGTGGGTGGGCGGCAGCAGCAGACGTTAGGGTGGGTGGGCGGCAGCAGCGAATGTTAGGGTGGGTAGGTGGCAGCAGCAAACGTTAGGGTGGGTGGGTGGCAGCAGCAGACGTTAGGGTGAGTAGGTGGCAGTAGCAGACGTAAGGGTGGGTGGGCGGCAGCAGCGGATGGAAGGGTGGGTGGGCGGCAGCAGCGGACGTAAGGGTGGGTGGGCGGCAGCAGCGGACGTAAGGGTGGGTGGGTGGGCGGCAGCAGCGGATGGAACGTGGGTGGGTGGGCGGCAGCAGCGGAGGGGTGGGTGGGCGGCAGCAGCGGACGTTAGGGTGGGTGGGTGGCAGCAGCAGACGTAAGGGTGGGTGGGCGGCAGCAGCGGATGGAAGGGTGGGTGGGCGGCAGCAGCGGACGTTAGGGTGGGTGGGCGGCAGCAGCAGACGTTAGGGTGGGTGGGCGGCAGCAGCAGACGTAAGGGTGGGTGGGCGGCAGCAGCGGATGGAACGGTGGGTGGGCGGCAGCAGCGGATGGAAAGGTGGGTGATGTGGCAGCAGCGCACGGAATGGTGGGTGGGTGGCAGCGGAGGACGTAATACATGAGATACTCGCTCACGACGAACACTTGGGCATCATTTCGTGGCATCGGATCGCTGGAGCTTAGGGCGCATCGACCGCGTCGGTCAAGTAGCGACATCAGATCGTCCGGTGCGCTTTTGGACGTCAGACTTCAGAACGCGCACACACGCGGCAGGTGTGGGCGACGAGAGGCAGCTTCAAAAAGGTACTATGCACCACCCTAGAGTCCTGAAGGGCGCAACATATACGTCATGGAGAGCCCACGAGACCTGGACGGTCGTGGACAGTCCACACATGGTCTCCCGTCCGTGAAACCATCGGCCGGCTGCCTGACAGACGGCTGCTCTATTCTAGTTTGACCGGAGAATATACCTTTGTTCGTGGGGAGAGTTAGACAGTCTTACATTTCGCAAATCGGTACGGGCACGTGCGGGAATGCTCTCGAGTTGTAATGGAACTCAAGTGGCTTCCCGACGAAACTGAGCATTCCCGCCCGACCCATAGTTAATTGAACATTTGCAATCTTGGTGTACACAGCTGAAGTAGTACAAGCGACCACGACGAACGCTCTCAAGTAGCGACGACAGCGAGATTACTTTGGAGGCCATTCAGATAACATCGGTACAGTTGTTCCGCGCTTGTGCTCCAGGCCTTGATGCAATATCAAACACAAATGAAGGTTAAACACATTGGCCAGGCAATAGCCGTTGACATGATATAACTCGATGTCAAAACTCCTAAGTGAACAGCATGCATTCAGGCCTCCTTGCCTCATCACTTACCGCCACAGCAGATAATTTTGATAGGATGCCGAAAGCGATGTGGCTCCATAGCTACCATGCCTGTGTCCAATCACGCAGTAAAGCCCCTTGTAAGGTGGTAATTCCTCACACAATGCACCAAATTAGCAGCATCATCAAGTGTGTAATACGATATGCATGCTTGTTGAAAATGACGCGAAATTAAGCGACAGATCAGTTCGCGATGACTGTCATGCCATTCGGTCTTCGAGCCGAATTGCACATGGTATAATTGAAACGCGCTCCGCAGATACACCGCGTACTCCCTTATCCAGTACGAAGTGCTACGTCAAGTCGCCTCGCCACTGCCTTCAAATCACTTCAAGGTCATCTATTCCAGGTCCGCACAAAGCGATACTGATTAATTTTCAAGATGCATTGGAATGGCAAAACTACTGATAAGAATAAAACCATTGGATGTCACCAAAAGAACTTCGAAAAGACGATAGCGTGCAAAATGCGTTTGCAGATGCATTCCAAGCATGCAAAATACAATATGTATAATCCGCCAAACACCATTGGGTAAGCTGTTTGGTGAGAACACAACTCGATCATTTACGACATCTGAAGTCGGTACATTACTCCACACAAACCATCGAGCAGAAAAAAAAACAGCTGATGAAAACGCACTAAAATCTGAACTCAGCGAAACATCTCCACTCCCTATGAACATAAAGACATAAAGACATAAAAGACATAAAGACATAAAGACATAAAAGATCAGTGCAACTCTGAGCCACAAGGGCCCTTCTTGGTTGCACTCTGTACACTGAACCAGTTGCCCACCAAATCTGCCAATCAGTCCTCCCTGTAATACTGAAAAGCAAGCCCTCTATTCTTATAATGATTGTCTATGCTGTTTTTAAAGATGTTCAATGTTCTGCTACTGACGATGTTTTCTGGCAGCTGGTTCCAGTGTTCCACTACCCTGTTGGTGAAGAAAGTTTGCCTTAACCTTGTTCTGCTGTGGTTAATTTTAATTTTGAATTTATGACCTCTAATTGCATCATTTCTGTTAAATTCAAACATTTCCCCAAGGTATCCCCTCTCCAGACCATTGACAAATTTAAAGACCTCGATGAGATCTCCTCTCAGCCTTCTATATCTAAGTGAAAACATATTCAATTTCTTCAATCTTTCCTCATATGCCAGGTTGCTTATGCCATTAACCATTTTTGTAGCCCTCTTTTGTACTCTCTCTAAAAGCCAACAATCTTTTTCATAGCTAGGAGACCAAGCTTGGATGCAGTATTCCAAATGTGGCCTGACGTATGCACAGTAAAGCTTCCTGATCACTTCCTCACTTCTGTATGATACATTCCTATTTATTGCCCCGAGCATTCTCAGTGCCTTCTTCCTGGCTTCCTTGGTCTGTTCTGATGCCCCCAATTTTGTGTTTAGAATAACACCTAAATCCTTCTCCTGTTGAGTCACTGATAGCGCTTGGCCACCCATCAAGTATGGAGCCTTCATATGCTGCTTACCTACATGCATGATTTTGCACTTATCAAAGTTAAATTTCATTTGCCATTCTTCGGACCACTTCACAAGTTCGTCTAAGTCTTTTTGCAGCGAGATATGCTCATCCTGACCTGTTATTGCCCTAAAGACCTTCAAATCATCTGCAAATTTCAAAACTTGACTGCTTAGGCCACTTTCAATGTTATTTACAAATATAATGAACAGTAATGGCCCTAGTACTGACCCCTGGGGGACTCCACTAAGAACATTTTGCCATGATGACTTTGTACCATTTAGCATCACTCTTTGCTGTCTATCTGAAAGCCACAACTCTATCCATTTTAAGATGCTACCTGCAATACCATGGGACTGAAGCTGTATCATTAACCGTTTATGGGGTACCTTGTCAAAGGCCTTACTAAAGTCAAGATATGCTACATCAACCTGATTTCCCTGATCAAATTGTTCTGTGGCGAAGTTCAAAAAGTCCAAGAGGTTTGTGAGACACGATCGTCCTTTTCTAAATCCATGTTGAGTATCTTGAATCAATCTGCTACCTTCCAGATAACTAACTATTCTATCCTTGATAATTGATTCGAGTACCTTGCAGACTAGGGATGTGAGACTTATTGGCCTATAGTTTTCAACTTTCCCTCTTTCTCCTTTCTTGAAAATAGGAACTACATTTGCCCTTTTCCAATCGGTTGGAATTTCATTATGTGAAACTGATCTACAAAATATTATACTAAGTGGAAATGCCAGTTCCTTTTCAGTTTCCCGCAACACCCTAGCATAAATATCATCAGGTCCTGCTGCCTTATTTGGCTTTATTTTCCTGATATGATTGTAAACAACATCACTACCAATGAAATCAACATCATTTGTCAGATCCCATGTATCTGAACTATGGTGTACGGTCGGCAGATTGGTCATATCTTCCAATGTAAACACTGATTTGAACTGCTTGCTCAGCTCCTCAACCATCTCACTATCCTCACCCAATGTAGTCCCGTTTACTTCCAGTGGACCAATTGTGTTAGAAACTTTACTCAGCTTGTAGAAACTAAAGAACTTTTTACTGTCCCCATTACAGTTTCTAGCTAAATCCAGTTCCTTTGCTCGCTTTGCTGCTCTGGTTTTTTGCTTCACAGTGTCTCTAGCTTTTCGATACGCCTTTAGATTAATGACATTTGAGGCTTCTTTAAAAACTCTAAATGCAGTTTTCTTAGCCCTAATTGCTTTTATCACGTCTGGTGTAAGCCATGCTGGCTTTCCTACCCTTCTTTTGCGTCTTTGCTTTTGGGGGACATGTCTAATCTGAGTTTCCTTTAAGTAAGATTTGAACTTTTCCCACATTTCACAGGCATTTAAATTGGAGAATTCTTCTTCCCATCTGATGGCACTTAAAGCCGCTCTCATGCCGTTAAAGTCTGCTTTGTTGAAATTTGGAACCTTTACCAAATTATCCTTGATAGTTTCCCCTACATGTGCCTTGAATCTAACTATGTTATGGTCACTTTTTCCCAGAGTTTCGCCTACAGTCAAGTCTTGAACCAAGTCACTTAAATCCGAGAATACAAGGTCCAAGAATGAACCATGCCTGGTAGGTTCCGATACAGACTGGTGTAAGAACAGGTCCTCTTCAAGGCATTTCCTGAACATTTTGCATGATGGGGAGCCAACACCAGCATTTTCATAACCTTTTAGATTAAAGTCACCGAGAATAAGGCACTTCCTCTTAAAGTTTCTACTGATTTCCTCACAAATCACCTTGTCAAGCTCCAGTTGCTGAGAATGTGGCAGGGTTCCTGATCGGTAGAAAGCTCCTATCCTAAGAGTATTGCTGTTGCCTTTTCCCACAGTGACATCAAGCCAAATGGACTCCACAGACACATTTTTATCCCCACCTGCTACTTTTTGAGAACTGAATAAGCTATTCACATAGAGCATTACACCACCCCCTTTCATTGCTGGACCCCTATTGCACGAAAACATATTGTATCCCTGGATCTCATAGTCCTGTAAGTTATCTCCAAAATATCCTTCACTGACCCATGCCTCCGTAATGCAAACAAAATCCGGTTCCTCCTCAGCAACATAACACTTGAACTCATCAAATTTGGAACGGATACTCTGAGCATTAAACATCATACACTTAACAAATGCTCCATAACCACCTTTGGCTTTTTCATATTGAGGAGTTCTTTTATCACTATATGAACTATAACTCTGTCCCCTTGAGTTGCTGCTGTCCCTATTTGCAGACTTTGAGGTTCTATTGCCTTGGCTGACACTATTGGAATATTCCTGAGTTGGCAATGCAATTTCATCCCTCCCCACCCCATTTCCTAGTTTCCCTGAAGGACATGCTCATATACTTATTCAGACAGTCCATCTGATCAGCGCGACGGTGCCAGTCAGGCACAGCGTGCCGTGTTAAGGCCCACACATCGAGCGCAGCGACGTGGCCAGCAGAGCAGATCGTGGTTCGAAAAACATGATAGCACCAGTATAATCGAAATGGCATAAGGAGACGGAAAACAGTGCCAACTGAGGAATGCTTCCTAATGCAAAGCCACTGAGCAATCAAAATTAACTCGACTAGGGCCAGTGATCTAGTGCATCAGGGAACACTTTACTACTGTCCTGAACAGTCCGAAAAAAAATCAAACGATATGGCGTTGAATCGCAGGTGATCAGCACACCTGACCACGAGACAGCGCCGCCTCCGACTAAAACAGACGTGCTACAGTTGGTGAAATACCCTGGTCAGGGCACCGGGCTCGCCTGCAGGTCAGCTCGAATTCACCCAGCACCCGGCGATCGTGCCACCAACCGGCCCCACCACCTTTGTTCGGCCACACGGGGGAGACGAGCTCACCGCCTTCGTCCGTCCACACAGACGAGACGAGCTCACGACCTTTGTCCGTCCACACAGACGAGACGAGCTCACGACCTTTGTCCGCCCACACAGGGGAGACGAGCTCACGACCTTCGTCCGTCCACACAGACGAGACGAGCTCACGACCTTTGTCCGCCCACACAGGGGAGACGAGCTCACGACCTTTGTCCGCCCACACAGGGGAGACGAGCTCATCGCCTTCGCCCGTTCACACAGGAGAAACGAGCTCACGACCTTCGTCCGTCCACAAAGGAGAAAATCTCGCCGCTTTCGTCCGCCCACACAGGGGAGACGAGCTCACGACCTTTGTCCGCCCGCACAGGGGAGACGAGTTCACGACCTTTGTCCGCCCACACAGGGGAGACGAGCTCACCACTTCGTCGAGCTCAGCCACCGGCCGTCGATGCAAACCTCCATACCGGACATCACCGTGTGTTTCCTACCCCAATCGCTATGCAAACGGGGTAGAACGCCAATCTGCCCCGTTAATGCTGAAACGTTGTCTACTACTGGGTACTTGAGAGCGCTCTTGTTCTTGTCTGTTCGGGTTCTGGTGATAATTTGAAACAATGGTCGGCGTCATAGGTTGCATTAGCCCGTTTGGCAAAACGGGAGGCGTCATATGCTACGCACGAAGGTAGCATCCGCAACGGAATCCTTACCAAACCAGCCTAATCAGCTTACCTTTAGAATAGAGTACCTATTGTTAAATAGTAGACCATCAGATCATGCTGCCATCAAAATGCAGCCCCGTGCGGCCGTATAAAAACAAACAGCGAACGACAAAGACTGCACCCTGGTCTCCACCGCCGCACCCCGCCCATTACAGCAGCTCCAAGGAAACCCGGCCTCCTTAGCGTAATCGAAGCATGAGAATGAGACAGCAAACGTGAATATAAAACACCACACGATAAGCACCACATCGAATACCAATTAGGGTGCTCGTCAGCCGCCCGGCCAACACACCGCCGGCGAGCCGGTGCGCAAGTGCGGGGCGGCCGCCGCCGTCCGTACCTCTGTTGGGTCCGAACGGCCCCAGGAAGCTGCGGCCGCGTCCGATCGTCTGCTGGCGCACGTACTGACGCAGCGGCTCGGCGTCGGCCGGCCGGCCGGGCCCACCGGCCTTGTCGGCCGGCGGCAGCTGGTAGAAAGAGCGGTGCGTGCCGCTCTCGGGCCCCGTCTCCATCGCCGTCACCTGGGGTCACCGGGTCACGGCGTCAGGTGGTCAGCTGCTCTGCTGTGGCGCCACGAGTCACGCGAGCGGACTCCAGGCAGGGACGGAGGAAGTGTTCTGGGCGACGACTGCAAGGTTTAGTGATTATTGTGTCTTAAAGGCGCAGCTTATTGGGGCTTAAGGGCGCAGCTTATTGGGGCTTAAAGGCGCAGCTTGATGCGGCCAAAAGCCTCCAGACTCGGAAGGGCGCCTCGGCTGAAACAAAACAAATCCAAGAGGGGTGTAGGGTGTACTTGGGCATTCCTGGAGCGGCGCTGTTTCCAGGATGGCTGAACGTCATCTTCCCACGGGGGGAGGGGGCACACGTACCAAGTACTCTCCTTGCATCCGCCCCTGTAATCAATTGGTCGGTACCGTCGCCGAAAAGGTCAGGAAAGCCAGGATGAAAGGTGCAGGATTAATGGCAGTAATTAAGCACATCGATGCACGAAACCACCACTAGTCAAAAGGAGTCAAGAGGGGATGTAGTCAAGGGGGATGCTGGTGGCGGTACAGGAGCTGGTTGACTGGAACATGCCCGTGGTGGCACGAGCGAAAACATATGGGTGTTATATTGGTATTGGTACAGGCATTGGTTCACCGTAACATGTATGTAGTCGCGCCAGCGGCAACAGGTGGGAGGAGGTGGTATATTGTTGGCGGTAGAGAGCATGGTTCGCCGGAAAATGTATATAGTGGCACGAGCGGCAACAGGCGGGGGCGGGTTATACTTGTAGTGGTAGAGAACCTGGTTCGCCGGAACATGCCTGTAGTGACGCGAGCGGCAACAGGTGGGGGCGGAGTTACATTTGTGGTAGTGCAGGAGCTGGTTCGCCGGAGCATGTTTGTAGTGGCACGAGCGGCAGCAGGTAGCCGCACATCAACCAGCACCGACCGAACGGGTAGCCGCCGTCGCCACCTCCAGCTCACCACACGCCGCCACAGACACCGCAGTATACGCACAAAACCCACTGTCTCACGTCGGTCCGCAGACCGGAGAGACATCGCGCGACAGGGCCGGTACAGGCCGTGCCGACCAGTGATAAATTAGTCCTGAAGTATGGTGGAATACACCACTTTCGGAACACTAAACCGACATCCCTTCCAAAGAACCATCCACATGGTGCTTTTTTATGAGTGTCTGATGTCTTCACATCTAATTTATAACAGTATCTCGTTGATAAGTAGCATGCATATACTCACAATTGCAGACCATGATACACGAACATCTCTAAGCATACTTCCAGTGAAGATTACCTACGATGTGATCTGTCATGCAATATCAGTTGACAGGCATGGCCATTTTTCATTGCTGTCGTTCAAAAGTTATCCCTTAGTTAGACAACTGGCAACAAGCGAAAAAAATGAACTCGTATGAGCACGCTAGTGAAACAAAATTGTGTTGAAAGAACTTGTTCAGCGACATTGCTTCCATAGCAAATTTCGACATCCTACTATCCCAGGGTTGAAATAATAGTTTTTCGTTAGGTGTGAGATATCGAAACGAGCACAGTAGGATGTTGAAATATGCCATGGAATGTGTCATTTAAAATGTTTTTGATGCCTCAGACTCAAATTCGACCTGATGATGTAGGTTCCAAGGAGCAGGATGTCGATACTTCTTGGAGAATGATGTCGATTGAGCGTCCAGAAAGTGGCATATTCCACCATATTTCACGAATAGTTTATCACTGTGCTATCATCGCTTCAGCATCACACACCTAACGGAAAACCATCACTGTAGCACTGCTCCCGACCACCCGGCACACGCCGGACCGGCGCCGCAGTACACAGCGCGATTCGCTAGAACGGCTCCGCCCCGTGTCACGTGCGGATGCGGCTGCGACCTCATTACGCAACGGCGACATTCTCTCGAGTGAAATCAAAACAAACACGACTTTATTGCCGAGAGCCAGCACACGTGAGTAAGCCGCGCGAATGGCATTCCTTGCAGTTGGCACGCACGTCCGCAGTTGTCACAACGCGGGGCAACTACGCAGACGATCCACAAGGGCAGCTGCATGCAGCCGACCTGCATACATCAGCAACTCCTATCAATTGTGCTCGGGACGCGCAAAAACAGCGGTGCGCCACAAACGACGCAGCGTACAGCACAAATCCGAATCATCGTCCATGGAGCTCGTTATTTTCCTTCACATGGTTCAGAAAGCAAACATGGCCAGGCCCGCGTGCGTCCGCAAGCAGCTGCTGCGCTGGTAGCCTTGGTACAGAGCGCGGATCGCCGACTATATCCAGCGCACGTGAAGCAGCCCATCACCTTCACTACCCGCGCCAGCAAATCACGACACCATCAGCCGAAAACAGCACCAACACAGCAGCGCACGAACCTGCTCCATGATGGTCGCGTCGCTCGCTCGGCCACGTTCCGTGTCGTGTCGTGCGGTCACTGACCCGACGCCGCCAGCAGCCACCAGCAGCCGCCACACCAGCCGACCAACCTCAGCGCTCCGGCAGCGCAGCGACCACTGCCGCGCACCGCCGCCCGTCAAAACCCAAGGCCGGCGGCGGCCCGTCTGGCGCGTCACCACCTGGCGGCCGCGCCGTCGCTCCGCCGCCGACACCGGCGCGTCGGGTCACCAGCGCACGGCCCGTCGCCGGTCCGGTCCGGTCCAACATCGGCGGCCGCCGACCACGGAACGCTCCGCGGCCGGCAGGCTTGGCTCTCGCCGCCGCCTTCCGGCGCCGTTGCCCGGCTTCGTACGTGGAGCTGTCCGGTGGTCTGACGCTCCACTGGTAGTCGCCAAATTATCCGTCGCAGAAGTTCTTCCGCTGGTACACTCCTGCCTCTCATATGATATTGTGCTTGCATGCTCTTCGGAGCCCCTTTCCCAACTGTGAGTCGTGAGATACACACAGTGGCGCACCAGGGGGGGGGGGGGCAGATCCCCCCCTGAGACCAAAGTGCCCCTTTGGCCAAGTGCCATTTTGACCGAAAAGTGCCCTCTTGGCCGGAATGTCCCAAATTTAGCCCAAAAATCGCCTGCATTATGTGCCCCGCCTGTGCCAAAGGTGCCCTTTGGGCCCAAAACCGCCCTTTTGGCCTAAAAATGGCATTCCCCCCTGTTCCCTTTCCTGTCTTATGCGGCATTGAAAATTCACCCCCCCCCCCCCCCCGGTCAACAAACCTCCCAGTGTGCCCCGAGCCGCAGTGCCCTTTTGGAGCCGCCCAAGTGACCTTTTCGGTCCGGGTACCCCCATGGAAAAATCCTGGGTGCGCGCCTGGATACACATGCCACCACAATGTCTTCGTTGTTCGCAGTGTGTACCGCATCATAAGACAGCAGTTTGTGGTCTTCAGAAAACACACCGACAACAATCGCGGTTTATTTCTGCGTTAAAGTGATCCTATGTTTACAGACTGCAAAGCGCACTCATTTATTGATGATCGCCAAAAGAGAAAATACTGATCACGGCTGCATTCGTTTCATGGCGTCCCGCAGCGGCAAGGCTTCCTTCCAGGTGTGTGTCCTGCCATGTGCTCGCCCTCCCTTGCAAAAAATGTGCTCGCTCGCTTGGTCGGGAGTCAGCTAGCAGACCAATGAACATAAAACGTATTGCCCACAATTTTATGTGGACATATCTAACCCGAAAGTCATCATTCCGTTGATTCACGATGCATACGTTTAGCATACGGTTCCCAATACAAGAGGAAGCATCATCATTGGCTGGAATACAAGTGTTCCCGCGTCACTTGTGAAGCGATTGGAAGTTTCCTGGGCCGTTCACCAGCTGACCGCCGTAAGGTCAGTGTGGGGAGGGGCACCGGGTGACCACCGTGACTCCCGGGCGACCACCGTGCATGCGTCTACCTGGCGACCACCGAACAGGTGACTACCAGGCGACAACCGCACGACCAGTGTGGGGGTAACCACCGGGCGACCACCGTACGGCCAGTGGGTGGGGGGCACCGGGCGACGACCGCACGGTCAGTGAGGGTTGGTTGGTTATTGGTTGTACGACACATCGACCGTTGATTCATGTAGTGCCGCCAACCTCCCACGCCGATTGGTCGCTGGTGGGCACGGTAAATGCAGTCGGTTGTGAAATTCGAATCGGCAATCTTGCGATCAAGAGTCTGACGCTCTAGCAACTGAGCTACCGTAGCCCCAGCTGTCCCATCGCGGCCCGGAGAAAGCATTCACGTTGTGGACGAAGCATGCAGTTTTTATCCCGATGGAGCTGACATGCAATCTGATAGAATTAGGCCGGTCGGCCTGATGGTTGATGGGAGGAAAAACTACAGATTAGGCCGGCAGTTGAGTGTTCTTGCGGTGAATGTCATGTTATGAAGCGATGGCTGGCAGTGATGAAATGCCTTGTTCTGGTGTTCGGGTGTGACACAGAAATACATACAGAGATAGTGTCTTGAAATTCTGATAGTTGAGTGGAGACCCACACTGAATGTGAATTGCATTGACACCACTTTTTCTCTTTAGCATCATTCAGTACCACTTTTTCCATTTTAGTATGCATTTAAGCAAATATGAGTGAGGTTAGGATATCTTGAAATATATTTTATTATTACCACCATCATGCAATTAGTAATGGCCATAGAAGATTATTCATCAATAGGCATTATTGGGCAGTTGGCTTTTTGACATCACATTCCCCTTCCCTTCCACACTACAAAAATATTTCAGGATACTGCAGAGATAAAGGTGAGGTGATTGTATAGGCCAATAAGTCTCACATCCCTAATCTGCAGGGTACCCGAATCAATTATCAAGGATAGAATAGTTAGTTATCTGGAAGGTAGCAGATTGATTCAAGATACTCAACATGGGTTTAGAAAAGGACGATCGTGTCTCACAAACCTCTTGGACTTTTTGAACTTCGCCACAGAACAATTTGATCAGGGAAATCAGGTTGATGTAGCATATCTTGACTTTAGTAAGGCCTTTGACAAGGTACCCCATAAACGGTTAATGATGCAGCTTCAGTCCCATGGTATTGCAGGTAGCATCATAAAATGGATAGAATTGTGGCTTTCAGATAGACAGCAAAGAGCGATGCTAAATGGTACAAAGTCATCATGGCAAAATGTTCTTAGTGGAGTCCCCCAGGGGTCAGTACTAGGGCCATTACTGTTCATTATATTTGTAAATAACATTGAAAGTGGCCTAAGCAGTAAAGTTTTGAAATTTGCGGATGATTTGAAGGTCTTTAGGGCAATAACAGGTCAGGATGAGCATATCTCGCTGAGGAGGCTCTCAACAGGAAAAAGGGAAACTAGGCAGGACATGGGGGATGTAGCTGATAAAGAGAGAAGCATAGCAAGCAATGGAAGGAATAATTTATCATGTTTTTATGTCAATGCCAGAAGTGTTAGGAACAAAATTGGGGAACTGCATGCATATATGTTGTCTGAACAGCTAGATTTGGTGTGCATAACAGAAGCATGGGTTAACGAAAGCATGTTTGGAGACAACTTGCAAGAATTTGAATTGACAGGCTACAACATGCATGCCTATCAAAGAGAAGCAAGGATAGGAGGTGGCATTCTCTTGTATGTTAGGCAAGTAATGAAATGTCATTCCATAGAGGATGGAGTACATAGTGCAGGAGTAGAATCTTTGTGGTTAGATATAATTCTGAAGAATGGAACAAAATTTAGGATTGGGGCATTCTATAGACCTCCAGACCAGAATGAAAACACTGACAGGCTGATGCAGGAAGAGATAAGTAGGAGAGAACAGAAGAGAACTATTTTGTTGGGGGATTTCAACATAGCAGGATTGGGAAACAAAACAATAGGTGTAAGCAAATCAGAAAGATGTTTCATGGCTTGTTTTGAGGACAATTTCTTCTTTCAAATGATACACGAGCCTACAAGGGAAAATAAAATATTAGATCTAGTGCTTACTAATGAGGAAAATTTTGTGCAAAATGTTAACGTAGGAGAGACCTTTGGTAATAGTGATCACAACATTATACGCTTCTCATTATATGTTGGAAGGGTAGCAACCAACAGAACATTGATTCCGAATTTTACAAAAGGGAATTACAGTGAGTTCAGGAGCTTCCTAAGTGAAATTAATTGGGAAGTCATATTGAATGGCTTAGATGCTTATGAAATGTGGACAATGATAAAAGATAAGCTATTTCAGGGTCAGGATAGGTTCATTCCCAGTAGGCAAATTAGATCAAACAGGGTTAAGCACCCTTCGTGGCTGACTAGGGAAGTTAAGCAATTACTGGACTCAAAGAAACAAGCATTCAAGAAACTAAAAGATACTAACTCTGGGTTAAACCTAGAATCATATAGAATAGCTAGAAATAAAGTTAGGAGGTGTGTTAGAGCATCTAAAAGACTTGCTGAAATCAACTTTGCTCGAGAATGTTCAGCAGGTAATGCTAAGAGATTCTTTAGCTTCTATAAATTTAAGGCTAAAAAGTGTAGTGTAGGACCACTGGAGGTAGATGGGGAAATAGTGGTTGATGATTGCGACATTGTGGAATCCCTAAGCAAGCAATTCTCATCAGTCTTCACTAAAGATAATTCTGGTACAATAGGAACATCTGTAGGCCATGCCATGGCAGGTGATATGTTGGAGGATCTTACAATAACTACAGAAGCCGTAGAGAAGCAGTTGCAGAATATAAAACCTAATAAAGCTTCCGGACCAGATGAAATATATGCTAGGATCTTAGTAGAGTGTGCTAAAGCTTTAGCAACTCCCCTAGGTATCATTTTCAGGCGATCTATGGAGTATTCAGAAGTACCTGAAGATTGGAGAAATGCAAGTGTAGTACCAATTTTCAAAAAGGGAAATAGGAAGAGTGTAGGAAACTACAGGCCAGTCAGTTTGACCTCATTAGTTTGCAAAGTACTAGAAAAGCTGGTTAAACAGAATGTTCAGATTCATCTTGATAGGCACAACCTTTTAAGGGATACTCAACATGGATTTCGATCTCAAAGGTCTTGTTTAACTAACCTATTGGAGTTCATTGAGTATGTTACCAAAGAAGTAGACAATGAAAGCAGGATGGATGTTGTGTACTTGGACTTTAGCAAAGCTTTTGATAAAGTTCCACATGGAAGGTTAATTCATCAATTACAACAACATGGGATTGTAGGAAAAGTTCTACATTGGATTGAAGCATGGTTGCAGGGAAGGAAACAAAGGGTAGTATTGAATGGATGTAAATCTGGTTGGAAAGATGTTCTGAGTGGAGTGCTACAGGGCTCTGTTCTAGGGCCCCTCCTCTTTATCATCTTTGTGAACAACATTGAAGTAGGGCTGAGGAATACAGTGTTCAAATTTGCTGATGACATCAAGCTGGTAGGAGTGGCTAACAGCATAGATCAATCTAGTAATATTCAACTAGATTTGGACGACCTAAAAGAGTGGGCTGATCAATGGCAGATGACTTTCAACTATGATAAGTGTAAGGTTATGCATATAGGGTCTGCAGGCGAGACATTCAGTTATAAAATGGGAGGGAGGGAACTGGATGTTATTGAAGAGGAAAGGGACTTAGGTGTGTTGGTCTCAAAAGACCTTAAAGCAGAAAAACAATGTATCTCAGCTAGAAATAGGGCACTCAGAATGCTGGGACTCATTAATAGAAGTGTGAAATATAAGAGCAGGGAAGTCATGAAAAAGCTGTACTTAGCATATGTGCGGCCCCACTTGGAGTACTCTGTACAAGCATGGAGCCCCTACCTAGAAAAGGATATAGATATGTTAGAAAGAGTCCAGCGCAAAGCCACTAGACTCGTCAGTGGATTAAGTAACTTAGAATATGGAGAAAGGCTTAATGCATTAGATATGTACTCACTCAAGTATAGGAGATTAAGGGGAGACATGATTGAAATGTACAAAATTGTTAGAGGGCTAGATCAGGTCAATTTGAATGATGCTCTGCAGTTTAGAGTATCCCATAGGGGTCATCAATTCAGGTTAGACAAAATGAGGTGCAGGACAGTTAAACGACAACAGGTCTTCAGTCAAAGGGTTGTTGACCAATGGAATAGGCTGCCTGCTGATGCAGTGGGGAGTCCCTCATTGAATGTCTTTAAAAGTAGGGTGGATAATTTTTTTTAGACAGGAAAATGTTGTTTTTGAATTCTAACTTGTGATGCATGGGATATTGAGTATTTTCACTAGCTATATAGGGTATAACATTATGCTAGTATTATGTTGTACTATATGGGGTGTACCTAGCAGTGGATTTGGCAACTTCCTTTGCGATGTCACACTGATGAGATTGGCTGTGGTGGCACAGGTGGAGGGATTGCATGGGTTTGGAATTGATAGGTGTGAACATGTACTTTCTAATATCTTCTAGACAGGCTTGACCCAGATGGGCCCTTGTGGCCCTTATTAAGCCTTAACATTTTATGACTTTAAAAAGACTTAGACGAACTTGTGAAGTGGTCCGAAGAATGCCAAATGAAATTTAATTTTGATAAGTGCAAAATCATGCATGTAGGTAAGCATCATATGAAGGCTCCATACTTCATGGGTGGCCAAGTGCTATCAGTGACACAACAGGAGAAGGATTTAGGTGTTATTCTAAACACAAAACTGGGGGCATCAGAACAGACCAAGGAAGCCAGGAAGAAGGCACTGAGAATGCTCGGGGCAATAAATAGGAATGTATCATACAGAAGTGAGGAAGTGATCAGGAAGCTTTACTGTGCATATGTCAGGCCACATTTGGAATACTGCATCCAAGCTTGGTCTCCTAGCTATGAAAAAGATTGTTGGCTTTTAGAGAGAGTACAAAAGAGGGCTACAAAATTGGTTAATGGCATAAGCAACCTGGCATATGAGGAAAGATTGAAGAAATAGAATATGTTTTCACTTAGATATAGAAGGCTGAGAGGAGGTCTTATCAAGGTTTTTAAATTTGTCCATGGTCTGGAGAGGGGATACCTTGGGGAAATGTTTGAATTTAACAGAAATAATGTAATTAGAGGTCATGAATTCAAAATTAAAGTTAACCACAGCAGAACAAGGTTAAGGCAAACTTTCTTCACCAACAGGGTAGTAGAACACTGGAACCAGCTGCCAGAAAACATCGTCAGTAGCAGCACATTGAACATCTTTAAAAACAGCATAGACAATCATTATAAGAATAGAGGGCTTGCTTTTCAGTATTACAGGGAGGGTTGATCGACAGATTTGGTGGGCAACTGGTTCAGTGTACAGAGTGCAACCAAGAAGGGCCCTTGTGGCTCATAGTTGCACAAATCTTTTATGTCTTTATGTCTTTATGTTAGGTTGGGTTGGGCTTTCATACATGTATATTACTCTTCATTATCCATTATCCCATCCATAATGGTATTATTGTGCTTAAAGTTTCCAAGATACAAGTTTTGCATTTTACCATTTTACAACCACAAAGGAAATAAAGGAATTTGATTTGGTTAGGTCAGGTTCAGTTATTTTTTATGTTATACAGTTTTGAAAAACTTTGGAGTATAACTCCCCCAAAATAAATGGACATTCTTATTCTTCTGAATCAGATAAAACTATCATAGTTATGCATGGCTGGGTTCTATCAGTGATAAAATTTGAAACCAAAATTGCTTTGTATTTATCCAAAAAATAACTTGAAAGGTCAGTTACATGACACATTTGCAGTTTAGTCATTTTTTAGTTCATTGCATGTAATTTTTAATGCAATGTGTGTCAATGTAACATGATGTCACTGCTCTTTTCTCTGCAAATACATTCCTTACAGTTATGAGGCAAGATAAAACCAAAAAGTGGCTTGGAATTGGGTGATATAGCACAAAAAATAGCATTCAAAATGGAGGGGAAAAGGGAAGATAACCTGACCTCGCATAACTATCCATGCAAGAAAACATTTTTATGTAACATTTCTGACCAATTATTTCTTTTAAAAATCGAACTAAAAACAAACCTGACCTAACCCAACCTAAAATGTTTTTGGAGACAAATCTTGAAATATTTGGGAAACAAAAGAACAATTTGCATCACTTACAACAGAAGCCTACCCAAAACTAGCCTAAACAAACCCAACTCATTTATATGCTTCATGGAGGCAAAATGTGTGCAAAATTGTCTTGTGGATAATTTAACCTACCATAATACCAATTTGTATGATGTTAGATGGACGTCTATGGGTGCAATGGCTGCAGAGGTCATGCAGCTATGATGTTAAATTATGGGTATTGTTGTGCTTTAACCCATGCCATTTTTCTGGTCAAATCCTCACACCATCTTGGGGGCAGTTGAAGACCCTCCCTCTAAAATCCAAACTAAGCATTGCACGAAAACAAGAGGTGTTATTGGAAAGCGCTTTCCCCAAAAGGGACATCACCAGGGGGCTAGATTTTCAAGACTTTTCACAACTTACATTATGTTTTTGACTCTGTGGAGTTCATTTTGGGGATATATGAAAAAGCAAATGTATTTGGAATGAGAAAAGGACAGCAAAATTCGGGGGGGGGGGCTTTAGGGCACATCAACTACATTGGTCATGGAGCAGACAGAAAAAGTCAGCAAATGCTGAAAGTTTCATTAAGATATCTGTATCTGTTAAAGCGTGATGATTGGCTGAACTTTTTTGGAGGTGACCTCACTTGACCTTGAGTAACTCATTGACCCCAAAATTTTGAATCAGCATGTCAAATTGATGTGGTAAAAGGTATGCCAAATTTGGTCATGCTGCCACTCTCTGTTCGTCCGCTATCCGCGAAAAACCTGAGGGTGGAGGTTGAAGAACCCCTAAGATGGAATGGGTTAAGGCAACAACAAAACAAGTTTTTACACACATTTCCCTCCATAAAGCAAACAAATGGGCTAGGTTTACTTAGGTTAGATTAGTTTAGATTTTATGTTGGAATCTTTGTATGAATTTAACAAATAAGAAAAGGAAAAAGAAAAAATTCTCAAAAGTATGTTATGAAGGTTAGGTTTGGTTAGGATATTTGTTTAATTTTGAAAGACTCAATTTCTTTAAATTTATCTAATTGTATGCCTTAGTTTTTTTTTCCAAAGGCAGGCTGAGCTAGGTTAGCTTAGATTATGTTGCATTTTTATTTAATATTTTTAAGCATTTACTTTTATTCTGTTACCAAATGAATAACTTCTTTTGGGGGTTCTTTGCTCACAACCTGAAAAAGAAAGCATTTGCACAAAAAATGAATGGTCCTTAGCTTACCAACTGAAAAAAAATCACATGCAGGGGAAATGAGTGGTCACATTGTCTTAATGTTGCATACAATGCAATGCTTGTGAAGGTGGTTAACATAGTGATCACTCATTTTCTCTGGAAATGCTTACTTTTCAGTTTGCAGGCATAATATCACCAAAAGGGGCTCAAAGCTTGGTACTAAAAATTATGCTAAAAAAGAACAAAAATGTAGCATAACCTGTCATAACCTAGCCCAGCTTTCCATGCAATTTTTCTTTAAAATAATTGAAAATCCTCAAAAATTGTTTTTTCCAAAATGTCCAATTTCAAAAATGGAACATAGTCTAACCTAGTTATGTAAATTATTGAATGCAGTGGTGAGGAACATATCATTTCATCAATTGCTTATCATTTGTGGTTTGACAAATGGTCATACCCAAATCTACACCAAGAGGAAAGTAACCTTGAACTGTATTTTCCAATCATTGAGGAAAGGTCAATGTATAATGATAACCTAGCTTTGCTGTTTCCTGTTTTGAACTTGTTTTGTCAAGTTGTTTTCTTCAAAACTTGTTTTCTCCAAAACTTGTTTTGAAGAAAACAAGTTTTGGGAGTAAAATTTCAAATAAAAACATGTTGAAAATGTATTCAACTTTTCCTTTTCAAATTTTGTCCAGGGTAGGTACCACCTTTTGTTCTTTTTGCACTGAACATGATGTTTGAGACATCCAAAGGTAGGTGTTCAGAAAACAGAACATGTTCTGTTTACTCTGCATAGATGAAAGATTACACTGAAACATGCAAACTTGCAGTGGTATGCTGATACAGTGTTCTTATTTACACATTTCATAAACAAAAATTAATGTTCCTGTAATTTGGATCTCTTACAAACTTCCGTTTCAAGTTCGATTGGATTTCAAAACATACAGACAAAGAATACCCAGGAATCAGGGAATCAGGACTAAGATCATACCAAGTCTATATTAGCATTTGTAGGTAGAAATCCAAGGTCTATCGAGTCCAGGCCTTGGCACCAACCACCCACCTAATCAGGATTCAAGATACCTGACGCCTGAGACAGCAGGTAAAGGTATCTTGCAACAGGTACTCTCAAAAGGTTGTTTACTATACTCTGATTCAAGGCGATGTATAACACTGCTCCAAATACCCAGATGTAGTATATATTTCAAAACTGGACACAACCTGGGTCATGGTGACGTCACATACGAAACGTGAGTTCTTATTCCAGACTGCTACTGAATGGATGATGTACGGTGGACACAATCTATGACTTAGATTGTGTCAATGTAGTAGTAGAGGTCAGTGGGAACAGCAATTATGTTTGTTTTTTGTTCGAACAGAGTAATACATGGAGGAAAGCGGTAGGCCGAATTGTATTGGGAGAACACTCTATAGGGACCATGTTAGAAGTGTGAATTACAATTATAGTGATGGGGCAAAGCCATCATGGCGGGGACATTTTCTCTCTCAAAAGTATACATAGCGGCATTGGGTCATCCCGTGAATACAATGAGCAAAATATAACGAGAGCGAGTGTCGCTACGTGCCACATATGCAACTGGAACTGTAATTTAGTTTCGACCCTGGCTCCACTCCAGTAATTTAAATACCAGCTGTGCATGTTCGTGGATATCTCTTATCCGTGGGCAGATCCAGAAATTGTCATGGGGGAATTGTGCCGGAGGGAAGCCACTTCTAAAGTACCTGGAGGGGTGGCTTTGTTTTCATTAGGGCGCCTCTAGCTGAACAATCTGAAAGGCGTGCACTTATGCCTTTCCGGAGGGGCACCTTTTCCTCTCGGAGGGGGGGGGGGAGCACCTCCGTCTGAAAAATTGAAGCTTCGTGCACTTTGGCCTTTACGAAGTGGTGCCTCTTCTTATAATGTTTTGCCTTTCCCCTCAGGGTGGCGCCTCCGGCTGAAAAATTAGAATGGGGTGGGTGGGAGGTAGCACTGAAGCCTTCAGAGGGATGCCTTTTCCAGGCGGAAAGGGCACCACATTCCCATGGGGAGGTGTATTCCCCAACTGGCCCTCTGTTCTTCGTCTTTTCGTTTCCTTCTTCTTTTGCTTTCTTCTGTCCCAAGTGTGAAGGATGATGTACTGAGTAGCCGGGATATCCGAGGTATTAATCAACCAGAATCGTAGCTATGTCCTACGTAGAAAGTCGTGCGCGCCCTGGAAAATTCTGTGGTGGAGGGTCAAATAAAATTGCTCCACCCCCAAATTATGAGTTAGAAACGTAATTGAAAATATTTCGAGTTCCACCCACCCAACAATATGGGGCTTACATACACTTCGCTGTTCCTAGGATTCTCCACACTTCACCATGCTGTTACACGTAAATTCCTTGGCCTGTATATTTTCTTCGCTGGTAACACACATTTGTTCCTGCCAAATACACCGAAGTGTTGGCCGTTCGTTGTGAATCCACGTTTGGGCTTCCTATCATACCGTGCGTGTTCCATTCTTCTCTCTGCCCAACGCTACCTGCATGCGTAGCAACATGAGCGGCAAAATGGGAAAGTCCGTGAATCACACAACAATTTCATATGCTACAATCGAGGCGCACAGTCAACACTAGTGTAGGTCGTCGTAGTGGTAGTGCTGGTTGCCATACCCATGGCCGCCATGGTCTCCGCGATTCCCGCCATTGCCACCGCCAAATCCACCATGGCCTCCGCCGTATCTGCTATGGCTGCCGCCATAGCTGCCATATCCCGTGTAGCCACTATAGTTGACATAGTTGCCGTCGTAGGAGCCGTAGCCGACGTGTCGCCTCCTGGGCACGAGCACGGTCACCACGTCGTGCTTGATCTCCTGGTGCAGATGGATGGGCTTCAGCTGGTGGTACGACTGGTGTGGCTCCGAGTGGTACGATCCGTGACTACTGGTGTGGGTCACGGGCTGGTAGGAGCTGCCGGCCGACTGGTAGCCGTCGGACGCCGGATGCGACTCGTGGCCAGACCGATGAGAGCTGCCCAGTCGGTCTCGGCGGTAGCGTCGCGACCGACGAACGCCTCGGCTCCCCGTCACGTGGGCGTGGCTGTGGGATCCGTCAGTGTGTGCGTGCAGTTGGTCCGTGTGCTCGTGCGCTCCATCCGTGAGCTGGTGAGTTCCATCTATGTGCGTGTGAGCACCGCCAGGGTGCCGATGAGCTCCGACGGCATGCTGGTGATCTCCACCGGCGTGTGTGTGAGCTCCATCGAGGTGGCTGTGATCCCCTCCGGCGTGTGCGTGAGCTCCATCGGTGTGGTTGTCGGGCCAGCCATGTTGATGGTGGGGAGCTCCTCTTGCACAGGCAGGAATGGCGAGGAGTAACAATATCTGAAAAACAAACAAACAACGGCGTATCTGTTTGCAAGGCCGCGCACTGTCGCGTCTGAGTAGTGCGGCTACTCTCTTACAGTTGCCAGGCTAATTTTGGGTTATGTGGAGATGGTGAGATACCCGCATGAATATTCCATTGAACAGGCTTCTATCGATTTCTTTCAATGTACATAGCCTGCCAGGCAACTAATTGACCCAAAAAAATGATACCAGGATAATGATAGTAGTCGCGGCTATAAGAGCATGTTAACAGGTGGGACCATTTTGTGTCCGGCGCTATGATTCAATTTTTTAAAATACGACATGGTGTGATGGTATGACATTTATATTAAGGTTCCCATGATTAGCCCTAGTCTTTGTGAGACTATGGGACGAAGGAGGAGAAGAAAGTAGTGCAGATAGAAAGGTAATTATGGCAGGGCGCTGCGACGAATGGCAAGCAACGGCTGCAAGTCATGCTTTTGTCGTTGCCACTGCTTTCTAAAGATACGGTCACGTAGTCTGTAGAGCACCGAATTATGTAGCATTATTTGCTGGTGCCTACTCTTGCTTAGGAAAATGTTGGGCATTTGTATTAAACGCAACAAAGGAAATAAAATGGAATGCGTTTTACATTTCCATGCTTATATACTGTTATGCAAATTCACAATTCGCCGGATACCTTTCTTGCAATGAGCCTGATGTCTCTTTTCAGCATTGGCACTTATTTATTGGTATGATTGGATTCCATTGATGGGAGTATGATGCATATCCTATAATGATGAGAACAAAACTGCACCTTGAAAATCTATGCATTATTAAAAATGTACTACATGGGTAATGATATTTGGAAGACATGAATATCAATCGGTTTCAGGCATACTGCAGCGACGAGAAGTGCACACGCAGATATAAATTGCCTGTTCTACATTTAAGCACGTCGGTGATGTGGTGTGTCGTTTTGCAAATTGACAAGACAGCTGCACATTTCCGGAGTTTCTTTGGGCATGGGCTCCCTTTTTACTATATTTTGATTGTGCGCACGAGATGATCTCTTTAGCATGTTTCCGAATAATTTTGTGTTAATACTATTCGTTAAATTTCGCTAAGGTATCCGCAGAGACGACAGAAGTTCGTTAAAAAGTTCAGGAAGCTACACTTAACCTCGAGAGATCCCAAATCCGCCCCGGTAGTTCAGTTGGTTAGAACGCTGGCCTGTATTGGTCTCTTATATCCTGGCAATATAGGGCTCGAGTCGCTTCACGCGCCTGCGTTTACCCTCCGACTAGGGGGTTCAGTTGACCCAATAAGGCCCAGTGGGATCGGGGACGAGTTACCTAGTCGGCCGTGTCGGGGCATTGATGACCGTTAAACGATCGGTCAACATTCTGCTGCTCAACTGGAATTCATGGATCGGGTGGTGGGGCCAGGGTGCACTCAACAAGCTCTGCTTAGTTTAAGGTCCTGGTCCAGGAAACCACCCGGTATAAATGAAGAACCCATTTTTACAAGTCCAACAGATAAACAAGAAAAACAACTGGATAACTGGATGGGTTTCGATAATCAAAAAGAATACATTCCCAAGGTTCCTGCCCCATCACAAACGCATTCCATCGCTCTTACGTGTACCCGCCGAAATCCCACATCAATTTTAATGCCATAGCTGTTCGGATAATGATTCTGTGAGTCCATGCATCCATGCTGTAACCATACTTTTAAAGCAGAATAAAGAAAAAGCGCTTAGGTACTGTAATCTAGATATCACATGAGCGCCTATCCGGATGAATTGTTCTGCCTCTTATCACTTGGTGCTGCAGTCAGCAAATCACGAGTCAGTTAAATTGAACGCCATCCTGATACAACAACCAGCTTTCATACATCAGGAGTCAAGGTTTAATTGAACCCCACCTTAATTCGGCAGTGTCACAAATCAAGAGATAGCGTTCAGTTACGCTGCACGTTCCGCATTATCGCAGCCCCCCACCACCCTCCATAAAAAGAAGACATCACCATGCTTATGACTTGACTTTCAACTTGAAGATGTAATGCATATCCACCGCTCCATCTGCTTTACCTTGGATTCAGACAACACATGCAGATACTGGCTGCATATTGCTGGCCTGGGTACATAACACTTCTTTGTGACCTGTAATTTTAATAATTCTTCAATTATTCGCTAAAAGCATACAGAGCTTCTGCTGTCTACCGCATTTGAACGCATCCACAATATGGGATCCCGTCGATCCTACGGAACTCAATGCCACCGCTCTGCCTCTGTCCCTGGTGTGCTGAACCGCTAAGCCAGTTGTGACCATAAAACTGTGGGACATAACATTTAAAACTGGGGAACATTTTGCACTCGAGACTCGGAGCATGCATAGCTCATTGCCGGGAATCTACCTCTTTTAAATGAAGAGCATATACCGATTCAAATTTTCTTTCTGGTGTACCTAGCTGTGGCTCGAACTAGCACCTGCCTACTAAAGCTCCTACTAAATAGCACCTACTAAAGCTCGACATATCTAAAGAGAAGTAAACTTGGGTGCTTTCGATGCTTACCTTGATCGGCGCCTTCATAGCTCCACGTGGGTGCACTGACTGCTGCCCCGATCCCGTCACTTCCGGCTTATATATTCTTGGCCGCCGAATGCCCAGCTAACAACCACTTTCGATCGGCTGGTCATTCGACTGCATCCAGCTGTTGCGAGCGGGCCGGCTTTTTGCTCTGCCGCCCAATCAACTGCGTGCCAGAGTGAGCGACAGTCGACGGCAGAGTGACGAATGGCCGGACAGGTGTCCTGGGCAGATCCAGGAATCGTCATGGGGCGCCATTTTCTTATGTGGGGCGTCATTGCGAATGTCCCTGACAGGGTGCCTTCGGCGTAGAAGTCGTTCAGCAGGTGGGCGGTGCATGCACCTTTGTCCTAGGGTGCCCCTTTTCTGCTGGGAGGGGTGCCTTGGGTGTAAGCTCAGCAACCGTCTGGTGGGGTAGGGGTACCCTGGAGCATTCCTGGAAGGTCGCCTTTTCCAGGCCAGAGTGACGACATCTTTCAAATGGGGTGTGGGGGGAGGGGGAACACATGTTCCAGTGCTCTCTCCCTGTATTCTACCCTGTAGGCACATAACCCCAGTAATCAGTTTCACTGGATAAACGTCATTTACTATATGTGAATAAACGCTAACAGATCACCTAACAGATGGAGGGACATTCGCAGGCTTTGTGGGAGCGAGCTGGGCGTAAGCTACCCGTTTCACAATGATTGGTTCGAGTCTCACTTGCCGCTGTTTTTTGTTCACTCGCGGCCGAGCGACATCAGAGATTGGCGACTGTACATGACTCAACTGTCGACGTGTCGTAAAATCACCACAGGCATGATATATATGTGTGTGTATGTGTATGTGTGTGTGTGTGTGTGTGTGTGTGTGTGTGTGCGTGCGCGCGCGTGCGCGTGGGTGCGTGCGTGCGTGCGTGCGTACGTGCGCGCGCGTATGTGTGTGTGTGTGTTTATGGAATAAATAAGGGCGAAGAAAAGAGCGGCGAGACCTTTCCCCGCCACGCCGCATATTTGAATAAATTATCGGTATATTGCTATATGTTCCACTGAGATGAAAAATTAGCATTTGAACAACACACCCGAACACGAATTGTCGGAATGAGCTGCACGCGTCAGTTCATGGGGAGCTTGGTATATATGCACTCCTTGAATTTAAGTTTAGCCAATTTACATTGCACTGGCAAACAAAATGAATAAGTGGCAGAATATCTGAATCGTAGTCGGCTTCCTGGAGCGAAGCCAGAGGAAAGGCTGGGGTGCGTACGCAGCATTTCGACTACTGCTGCACCACATTGTCGGGAAGCAGCGTCCTGTTGCTGAGGTTAAACGATCTTCACTCTGCAGCTGCACATATCGACGGTCCACATGGCGTACCACAATTTCGGCATGTGCTTCGAGATGTACCGTCTTGCGTGTGGAATTCATCGTAAATCGAGGATATGGCTTAGGTGGGGTGCAGTTGGTGCGAGTATGAGCTGCTTCCCAGAAGGCGAGAAGCGTCGCAAGAATGGTTGGTGGTGGATCCACATTTGAGAAAAGAAGAGCTGCCATGCAATTTTTGATATCACAGCGTATAGCGAAGGATATTAGTTCGTAGGCTTCCCTTCAAGCCAGAATGCTAAGTGTGCCTGAAATGCATAGGAAACCTAAAATAAAATGTAATCATGTATTAGCTGCTTAGCACGCGCCCTGGAGGACACCTGAAATGATGCGTACTGGGGGTGGCGGATTCCGCCACCCCCTCCCTCCTAAGAGCTCGGCTCCTATCATAGCCGGAGTAACGAAATTCTGATGGTGGTTGCGTACGGTAGTGAACTTTACTGTGTGCACATTTCATGATCTTAGGTCAATATATCCGAGGTCAAATGAGGGCACATATGTCAAAACTATAGCCCAGTAAGCGCAATCGGCTTGCGCAATCGCAATCGAACAAAGGAATGAAGTATATGAATGAATTATGGAAACGCTTAGGTACACAACGACAAACAATAGTTTTCATTATGTGTAGGGAGGAACATGCAAAGTGACATCAATCGCATGAGTCATTTGCATTTATGGCAACATTTCAGTTGACTAAGTTTGGTTACATTACCATGTCATGAACTTGACCTGACTTGACCTCGGTTACCTAACACGATCTTGAAACTATATAGCATAACAATATACATCACACAAGTCGTTCGTGGTGCCAAGAACACTTCCCTTTTGCCAATATACTGGAAGCGCATCAGCGCCGACTTTTGTGGTCTGACACTTCAAATTTTATTTGTATTTTAACGGCCTCGAACTCGAAACATTTTTCACCAATTCCCGTTTAAAAAAAAAACTTTGAATGACGAGCAGGACATTTGTAAACAGGTGCGCAAGAGCTTGCGTTCATCGACCAGTAAAATCGGGAGTTAAGCACGAAAAACTGGAGGGATGGGCGGATTTCGCCTCCCCCATTGCGCGTGTTAGGGAGACGAGTAGCCTAGGTGTATGTCGCTCGTCTCATAATCGAAAGGTTGTGGTTTCGAATTTCACCTGTCGCTACTCTTCGCCCGCGACCAATCGACGTGAGAGATTAGCGACGCTACATGACTCAACGGTCGATGTGTCGTAAAACCAATAACCAACCAACAACCAACCAGTGCGTGTGTTAAGCTTGTCGATCTATGTTAATCTGGGGACATGGGTGGAGAAAATGACGATCTAGTCCTTCCAGAAAATCCCCCATGGGTTATGTAGGCCTACCGAAATCGTGGAGGCCAGTGCGAAGTCATGAACAGCACGTGAACTGGGATGGAACGTTGCTATTTCACACTGGACGGTCAGGAACACTGGGGAAGTTTTGATCGTCTAAGGGACTTCACGCAAACATGAACACTAAACTACAGGGATACCCTGAAACCATCGCGACATGGGTCGGTGACCGGAGACCCTCGGACCTACATCGGTTGAGACCCTAGGTCAGTCACGTTTCATGGTATGGGTCAGGTCCCGGAACAGATACAATTCTGTAGAAATGGCTATGAACCTGCAGACCAGCGTGGGTCGTGAGCAAGTTGTAGAAGCTCTGAACTAGTGAGAAAGTCTAAGACTTGAGAGTTGGATCTAATTACAATCGCTTTGAGTTGGCGATGGCTTTGACATAATTACAAACCTGGGAATATTAGGAGTACACGGGAGCCTGTGAAAAACATCCTGACGGCCAGAGTCTGTCCGTCTTCAGGGTGCTGAACCGGCGAAAGACTCCGAGGTATCGTGGAGTCGTAATGCACCTCGGCATGAGCTGGGGACTGAAGATTGTGAGAAACGCGCTTCTTTTTAGTCACATGGTCAGTGCCTTTGGTTGATCAGAAACCATTAGGCGATAGAAAACGCTGAACTGAGGATACTCCCCGGAACTTCAAAGCTCTGAGAAGGCTATTGGCTGATGTTGGTTTTGTTTTCACCTCACTCGAGTTAACTTCGGCGATTGTCCCCGGAGACGCAGTAGCCAGTGCACAGTGAATGAAATGAGATGTCACGTGAGGTGTAGATGGGACGGACCACACTGTGATTAGCCCGGAGGAAACCAGGATGGAGAGGCCGCGGGAACAGGGGAGTCAATTCTGAGATGGTGCGAAACTCCGACACATTGAGGAGACTTGGAGACGTAGGAATGCTGAGATGATCCGCACTCTGAGACATTTGGAGACAGGAACAGTTGCTCTGGATCACCCGCTGGGTCCAACGCCATTCGGTTCACCGATGCTACTTGCAATTGGGCGCGAAATATGTGTCTAGGTATCTGTAGATATGCAGACATATATCTCTAGTGAGCACTGGTGTCGATTTCTTAAAGGTATGGGGGGATGGCCAAATACGTGAAGGTAATGTTGAAGCCCAAATGGATTGGAGACACACTTCATAGGGCCCCATGTTAAATGTTTAAATTATTGGGGGGGAGGGCAAAGTCAACATTGAGAGGGAACTTGCCCTCTGAAAAGTATGTAAGACAACACCCTACTAGTGATCTCTACAAGAACTCGCAAATGTAAAAAGCCAATAGGACATATATATATATATATATATATATATATATATATATATATATATATATATATATATATATATATATATATATATATATATATATGCACGCCACAGGCATATGCTGCCTCGGTGGTGCCTGCCACTGGCCTGGTGCGGAGCCTACGGGCGATGGCTGTCCAGGCGCAGGCCAGGCGGGGCTGTCGCAGGATGTGTGGATAAGAGCACACTTGTGTTCGGTCCGGGACTGGACAAAATTACAGCTGCTCCGCTGATGAAATCCGCTGAGCGTATCTAGGCCGGGAGTTGATAACTTGCTGTGGAATGGATTGGAGTGCTGCTAGGTGAGTTGCTGAGGGCACTGTGAAGTTGATTTAATTATCCCTCAGAATTCTGTTTGGATTAGATTTGAATCGGATTGGAAACCATATCGGAAATAAAAGAACTTTCGGATATGATCTCATATAGCATTGATCTTGAGCCTGTGTTGCTTCTCTGTTTGTCCGACGAAGTCGATTTCTAAAAAGGACAGTATTTGGATTTCAAGTCTGGTTGTGAATGGACCTTCATTGGATATGGATCTTCACTGATCTGCATCAGACTAGATCAGGGAATAGTCCTCATGCTGTACTCTATAGCTCGTCGTCTGCTTTATTCGTATTGTGGTGGTATGAATGAACTTAAGTTCCTTTGACATGCCGATAGATGGGAGTACCTGGTAGCGTAGACTATTTGCTTTCACTGAAAGTCGTTTTCCTTAAATGCCTCTCCTGTCGCTTTGTTTTATTTCTCTCTAAATTGTGTGCAAAAAACCTGGTGCATACGCTTATATATGTGTGACAAACATCAGCATCGAAACGTTCCGATCTTCCAACCATGACTCGAGATCTCGGGTGAGTCGTATGGTCTGGCTACCCTGGTCTAGTGTCCTGCTAACGCCAAGTTGTCCTTTTCCCCTATGCAATCTGCAAATATGTCTTGAAAATAAGTAACCGGTAAAGAAATATCTGGCTTGGTGAAAGACCTCCAGCCATACTTCCAGACATCGACGGCCAGGATACGTCAACAACAGATTCGGGGTGCGCTTCGTTTCCGGCCGCACAGGTCGTCAACGTCCGACGCCCTCGATGTCGATGACCGGGATGCACCTGGGACCATGGCTGGTCTCGACGCAGCCGCCGACACAGAGCAGCCCAAGACAGCCGGGCCGCGGCGTCGGTGTAGCTGTCGTCGGTGCCTTGAACCGGCAGGCGGACAATCGGGTGTAGGGCATGCTGCAGTAGTGGGTTGACGGGCACGGCCTTGGGCCGCAGGGGCCCGTGGTTGATGGGTCGCCGTCTCGAATGCCGGCGGACAGTCCAAAGGTGATGCCTGGAGCAGCGCAGACGCCGGTCAGTGACACAGGTGGGGGCCGGTGACACAGTCGGGGCCCGGTGACACAGACACAGGTCAGTGACACAGTCGTGGGCCGGTGACACAGACGTGGGCCGGTGACACAGACACAGGTCAGTGACACAGTCGTGGGCCGGTGACACAGTCGTGGGCCGGTGACACAGACGCAGGTCAGTGACACAGTCGTGGGCCGGTGACACAGACGTGGGCCGGTGACACAGACGTGGGGCGGTGACACAGACGTGGGCCGGTGACACAGACGTGGGCCGGTGACACAGACGTGGGCCGGTGACATAGACATGGGGCGGTGATACAGATGTGGGCCGGTGTCACAGACTGCTGCCTGACGCAAACGTGTCGTACAGCTACTCAGTGCTGCACACCCACCGTTCATGGCATATCGGCAGGACCCGTACGAGAGAGAAGTCGGCGCTTAGTCCGTACTGCCGGAGGCAATCCGGTCGCTTCGGCCAGAGAAGTGGCTGGCGCCTGTGTGGCCAAGTTGTTGGACTTCATTTCACAATATAAAACATACATATTTCCCAGCGTAGTTTCGGATGTGTGCCTGATCTCTCCCGAAGGAAAAATGCGAACGACTGACACCTGACGACTGAACCGTCAGGTTCTCCAACATCTCAGTGAGAGAGGGGGAGCCCCCTGGTGGTGGCCTTGTAATCCAGCCAGGTGCCATTCCCCAATTGCATCACCATTATTGGAGGGGAGGGGTGGCTGGCGGAGTCTGGTTGACTCGAATAGCGGTCCCGCAACCGCTAATGGACATCGCCCCGAGCAAAATGCATTGGTAGAGGTTCTGCACTGAATCTTTACACGGTGATTACCTTTGGTTGGAATAGACGTTAAATGTGTTGGTGTAGATGTTGGTGTGTTGAGCTCCGTGGCCGCATGTGGCATGGATGGCATCCCCACAATGGACAAAGCCCAGGTCTGAACATTATGCAGATTATGTCTCCCGTCCTTGGGTAGATGCAACAGCCAATAGTCAGCTAGAGTCCAGCCAGCTTCACACCTCCACCTGTACATCATGCACGACAACTAGCCGCTGCGGTGACAGGCTGCATGACACTACGTTGCTTCTCGTCACACACTAGGTTGAAATGTGGGCAGGTTGGCCTCCGAATATATTCCTGTTCCCCATTTCTGCTTCAGCTGGAATCTCCTCTGCCAATTTGTACTATATATATGTGTGTGTGTGTGTGTGTGTGTGTGTGTGCGTGTCTGTGCAGCACAAGATTCCGGAAGAAAACTCTGTATTGCTAAAAAGTTGTCACGGATTTGTGGGATTGCCTGAATTCATCAATGTTGACATACCTCTCTTAGTTTCACCTGGATGCGCCCTTTGTCACTTTAAATAATTGCACGGATATATGTGCTTGCAAAAAGTAATATTTGGTATAGCTGGAATGTCGATATAACCTCCATAAAATTGCACATACATCTGTGCTATTGATCCCCTACTGCCAATTTCTTCACCTTCCTGCATGCCCATCCAACACTTTTGGTTCCAAAATGTTGCTTTGGTGCAAAGTAGAGAGGAGCGACGGAGCCAATGGAGCCAGGAGATTCGCCCCTGAGCCAAAAAAATACACTAGATGAAACAAGGAATTTTGTGTTTTGCATTATGCTACACCAGAAATTTTCGATGCGCTTCGTGCCCGAATGCATTATTCCTCGAAAGATGTTTTGTTTTGGTTGTCCTTTAAGAAAGTCCTGGTTGCGTCCCTAGGAAATATGCATTTTCCAACGTGAACAACAACATACACATTAAATAATCACACATATTTGCGTCAATGATGCCAGTTGCCGTATCTCCATAGAAGTCTTAAGATGACTGGAGGTGTTCATCTTCTACGTTCGGCACAAAGTGTCACAGCACCAGTATGTTTGATTTAAACGCAAAAAAAGCTCGCAAAACATGACAAACGAAAAACACTGGGAGCCACAGCATTTGAAAAGTTGCTGCAAGAGGACCAGGAAGAGCGATCGGAAAAACCATTGAGGCGGTGTGCATGCTTTCCTCCTCCCGGAATAAAGATTTGACACGCACGCTAGTGGAGAACAGAGAATCCTGTAGCTTTTTTGTCGTGAAGAGGAAGTGGAAGTTCGGCGACAAGTTCAATGGGAAGGCTTTCGAGATGCCCACATTCAAAGTACAGGTTATCAGCCAGAACCATAACTTGCATCTACGTATCTGTGCTGCCGGTGTGTCTGTGGTATCGAGACATCAAGTACAGCATGTCGAGATGCTTACCGAGAATGCACAGCGCCACCAGAAGCTTCATCGTGGCTGCCGTTTGGATAGTTGTTCACTAAACGCTGGCGGCCGGTGTGCAGCCCGTGCACGACTGTGAACGCTTGAGCACAGTGTCGGTGTATACCGACAGCTGAAGGTGACGTAGGCGGAGGGGAGGGAGGTTTTCTCCGCAGCTGTCAGAATGCTGCCATTGTCCATCAGTGTTAACGTGTGGCGAGGGGATTCCCCCGGGTCGGCAAATCCGGATACGTTGCAGACCTGCCACTGCATTGCAACATGCGAGTCATAGAGGTGAGACGGTTAAATCTAGCCCCGTCTAGTCCCTTCCGTGGTTTTTACGTTTCGTTTCACACATGACTTCATCCACCTCCTCAAATAGTTGTCGGGAGACGGTGGCAATCCAAGGATCATCGTCATTGTGCAAAACGAGTAACTTGAATGCCATATGTGGAATTAATTGTTCCAGTTTGCCAGTTGTTTACCATACTCGTGTCATCAATTTAGTTTATAGATTTACTTCAAAAGTGTGATTTATAAAGTGTAATTTACAAGTATAAGTGTTCATCAATCAATAAAAATATATTTTACAATCTTATTTCAGTTATCAGTCAGCGGATGATCGCATTTTCGTTGGATCCTCTGGAAGACCGGCTAACATGTTTTGCTTTGTTTTGTCGTGGTGATGGCATCATGACAATCGTGGCATGGCGATCTGTGATCTGTGATTTGTGATCTGTGATCTGTGAATGCTTAGTAAGTCACCGCAAATAACGGCGCGCTCACTGCCACATGTGTTCAGGGTTTCAACGAACATCCAAATTTAAGTAGAAAATACGCAGTACTGCATATATAGCAGATAGAACATTGCCTTCGCCTTTGGAATCCAAACATTTTGCCATCAGCTGTGCTGACCCCGATACGCACTACCACCGTCTTCATTTGGCAACATCATGGCTCTATAGACTCAACATGGGGCAAAGGTAATCTCCCAACTGTGCTATAGTGTCCACGTGACATACATTTTTTTTCGCGAGCTGAAATAAAAATGAAACGTTCATCAGTAAATTTTCATTGGTGTGTCCGCCGGAGAATGAGGATGGCGTGCTCCTCTCGCACTGAAAGCATTGAAATGTTTTTGTTAATAATCTACGAGTCCATGTTTCATGGTCTATCAACCGGTTTCATCCAGAAAAGGTGCCTACTTGCATTACTAAGCTATTTACTGCTGCACTTTCCCAGCGTATATGGGATAAGGTTGCCCATATATAGAAGCAGGTACAAGTCAAGTCAAGTCATGTATTTGGGTACTTCCACGTGGTGGCTGTTCTGCACCCAGACATTGTTGCGTGAGCACATCCGGTAGAGAACATTGCATCAGAAACATTTCGAACATACAGCGCACAAAGACCTCTATAGTAAGACTAGCGACTCTGCGCTAAAGCACCTTTGAATGCAGAGCGACTCGGTGCTTGCCTGGTGACTGGTGGTAGCCTATTCCAAGCGACCGCGGCGCGGTATGAAAAACCTCGCTGGGTCGCGTGAGTCGACATCTTGTGAGATGAAGCTCACCGACTGACCCAGCTCTGGTCTCCTCTGCGATACTTGTGACCGCCAGGTAAACATTCTTCGTACAGCTTCCGGGCATTGCCTAATGCACATGGCTCTGTATACCTGGATGCAATCGTGCTCCCGAACCATCTCTGCAAGCGTTAGCCATCCTAATGACACGAGTGCAGGGGACACGTGCTCGTTGCGGCGCACTCCGGTGACTAGTCGCGCGGCAAAGTTGATGCACTTTTGCACGCGATGCAGACGGCACTGAGCGGCTCCACCCCAGAGAGATAGACAATAAATTATGTGAGGAAAACGTGGAGCTGGACTAAGAGCTTGAGGACATCCGTGGTGAAATGTTGGCGAAATTTGTATAGGGATGCTATGATGGCATTGCATTTGCGCACAACCATGGATATGTGAGAATCCCAACTAAGTTGCTGGTCGAGGAGAACACCTAAGACTTTAACGGTGGGACGTGGAGTTATCGTGGAATCTGAGAGAGTGATCTGGAAGTTCACTGCCTTTTTAATGACACCTTGGTGCCAAAGAGGGTGAATTGAGTTTTGTCCTGGTTCATCCTTAGACTGTTGGACTGAAACCAATTTTGTAGACTAGATATGGATTCCTCGACGCGTGCCTTGAGGCTGGATAAGTCGGTGACGTTGGGTAGAGAATGATCTAGGAGCTGGGTATCGTCGGCATAGGATATTAGGCGGCCATGAGGGAGGAAAGAGGACAGGTCGTTGATGAAGATGAGAAAGAGGATTGGCCCGATGATGGAGCCTTGTGCCACGCCATGAGTCAGATGAAGGATGGAGGAGCCTCCGTTCACCGTCTGCTTCCGGTCGCTGAGGTAGCTGCGGAACCATTCAATCGACTGCACGCCATACCATCCGAGCTTGGTCAGGAGGACACTATGATCGACGCTGTCGAAAGCTTTGCTGAGGTCTATCGTTGTTAGCGACGCGACGTGGCCCTTGTCTACAATCTGTTGCATCCATTCGACAGCATCAAGCATGGCGTCCTCCGTACAGTGGTTCGGTCGGTAGGCGTACTGTAAAGGCGAGAGTGCATGATTGTCATGCAGGTACGACACCAATTGCATGGAGACGACCTTTTCCGTGATTTTGGAGAGTACAGACAGAATTGAGATTGGTCTAAAATTGCTAAGATCAGAGCGATCGCCTGACTTAAAGATTGGTGTGACACGGGCGATTTTCCATGCAGTGGGGAAGGTCTGCATGGTAATAGAACAGTTAATGAGATGGAGCAGATGTGGGCCGATGACAGCGAAGCACTTTTTGATTGCGTGGAGAGGGACTCCGTCGACTCCGACTGCTCTGGATAAACTCATTCGCCCTATCGCATTTGAGAGCTCAGGTAGAGTGGCAGGGTGCAGCGTCAGCGCCGACGCGCACACTCTGGGCGGTCGGGGACCATGTTTGGGGCTACCGTCGCGCACCACCTCCGCCGCTATACGTGCGCCAACCTCTGCGAAATGCAAATTGAACTCGTCTGCACGGGCTAACACATCTTCAACACTGTCGGTGGGTTCCTCTGTCGGTCGGAATGCAAACTCGTTCAAACGGCGCCAAAACTCCCGTCGGTTAGTCAGCAGACCACCGCACAGGAACTCGCGCCGGGCTTGGATAAGTTTGCTTTTCAGGCAGTTTCGGCTCTGTTGATAAGTTTTTCGTGCTTCCGGTGTTCTGGATGTCTCCCACTCTCTTCTCGCTGCGTCGCGCTCCTCCATGGCTGACGTGAGCTCGGCATTATCTCGGAGCCACGGACAGTGCGGATGACGCCGTGTCACGGTGATAAGCGGGCAGTGCTCATCTATGGCCGCGTTCCAAACCATCATGAGGGCCGCCAGCTTCCTATCAACGTCGGTAGCCTCGTAGAGTGGCCCCCAATCAGTGGTCAATAGGCTCAGACAAAGAGCATTCCAGTCCACGCGTCTCCACGACCTGGTGGTGACGGGGGCGGAGCGCGTTGGGCGCTGTCTGCGGATCTGAGCGTTAATGATAATTGGCTGGTGATCTGCTATTGGATCCGGGAGTACAATTGCGGGTGTGGAGAGGTCTGTGATGTTCGTTATGATGAGGTCCAGTAGCGAGGGTGTAGGGAGGAGGTGAGTTGGCTGCATCACCAGCTGTTTGAGGCTCAGGTCGTTCAAGACGTTTTTCAAGCTGCGGGCGTTGGAGTTGTCCGCGTCCATATTGATATTTAGGTCCCCCAGTGCCACGACTGGCTTGTTTGTGGAGACCGCCGCCTGGAGCTGCTGCTCTATGAGCACCAACCCTCTGGTGACGGATGCGCTGGGTGGCCGGTAGATGGCGCCGACGATCGCAGTTCGCCGGCCGGCTCCCGTCACTGAGAGCCAGAGCGACTCGACTGCGGAGTCGGCGCCGCCAATGTCCAGTCTCGTGACTCGGAAGTGTTCGCGGGTTAGTATGGCGACTCCTCCGCCTCGCAATGCGGCGCGGGATCCCGACGGCGCTATGCGGTCACATCTGGTGATTCGGTAACCAGGAATGACCAACACTCTGCCGGTGATTTCTGTCCGTAGCCAGGTCTCGGAGACGCATAGTATGTCCAGTTGGTGCCTGTCCAATAGCAGGTTCACCTCGTCCAGTCTTGGTGCTAATGACCTGGCGTTAATATGTCCCAACTTGTAGTATTTCCCGGTGCCGCTTGATGGTTGTCTTTGTGGGCGAGCCGGGGGCACTCTACACGTCGGGGACTCCCCAGTGCCAGGAGTGGTCTGTAGAGCAGCACTCCTTTGAGCTGATGTTATTGCTCGTTGCATCGCTCTCATTCTCACCTGTTGTCCACCCCGGCATCCTCGCCTCCTCAGCCGTCGTCGGCTTCCAACCGGGACCGATTCGGCGGGGCGGACCGTCAGGGGTCAGGTACATACACGAAAGAGGCAACATGTTCTTGATTTAGCAAAAAACGACAAGTCAATGGAAATATATTGATGACGTCACTAAAGTTCAAGAATGCAGGATGGAGGAATCTGGTGCAGAACGGAGGAGCATCTAGATGAGCTAAAGATGTGGAAGGGAATGGAAGAGTGGAGAGGACTGTTGAAGTATGGGGAGGCGCTTGGGAGTTTGTGAGATATTGGTGTCACCAGGGTTCAAGAATATAGGAGTGATTGGCTTCGCGCAAAATTGAAGTAGAGATGAGCTGAAGGGTCTGGCGGATGGAAGAGCTTGGGGACAAACGGAGGAGTATTTATTTATTCATTTATTTAACAATACATGCCCTCCACGTGCAGTGGCTGTTACGGACAGCCGCTGCACGAGTGACGTGGACTGATGGGTTTGTGGAGGAAGAAATGAATCTAAGGAGGCAGAGATGCGCCTGGGGAGTAACGGAGGAGTCTGGGTAGGAAGGGAGGCGTCTGAGTAAGAATTGAGGGTTTGGGAAGGAATGAGGGATTCCCGAAGAAAGGTACGAGTCTGGTAAGGACCAGAGGAGTCTGGGCGTCGGAGGAGTATGGGGATAATTCGGAAAGTATAAGGTATAACTAAACAGATTGCAGATGAACATAAAGGTCTAGAGAGAAACCACGCAGCTCTGGGAAGAAGGAAGAAGTCTGGGTAGGACAGAACGTGGCAGAGGAGCCTAGGACAGAACGTGGCAGCTTGAGGAAGAATGAGGAGCGCGTAGAGGAGCGGAGAAGTCAAGGGAGGAGTAAGGGAGTCTGATAAGCAATAAAGGAGTCTGTGGAGGAATAGACTATTGGAAGATGAGCTCCTCCATTCCTTCCCAGACACCAAGGTTACTCCCCGTTCTCGTGCGTCCTTCTCCTAGGTCCTCGGAGCCTTCGTAGACCCATGAATTCTTCCCCAGACCATTCAGTTCCACCCCAAACTCCTCCGTTTCCGCCTGAGTGCCACCGTACCTCCATAGACTGTCTAGTTCCTGCTCTGGGCCCCGGTATCTCTTCAGACTCCACCGTTCCTCTCCAGATTCCTTCGTTTATCTCTGGCACCTTAGCCACCATAGGCCCTCCCTATAGTGGTCCTGTGATTACTTAGCTTCACCCCGAGTTTCCGTTTCTATGTATATATATATATATATATATATATATATATATATATTTATTTTTTTTTTTTTCGCGATCGATTGGCGAAGGCAACAGATGGGCTACAGGTTCCCTCCCCTGCTGCAGACATAGACTCAGGTATCATTCCGTCACATCAAGGAGTCTGTAGGAGCGGAACTGGAGAGTCAGAAGAAGAGCGGAAGGCTGTAGAGGAAAGGAAGCATGGGACAGAAGTGGAGAGTTTACAGATGAATAAACTAGTCTGGAAAGTAACCGGAGGAGCATCGACGTATATATATATATATATATATATATATATATATATATATATATATATATATATATATATATATATATATATATATATATATATATATATATATATATATATATATATATATATATATATATATATATATATATATATATATATATATATATATATATATATATATATATATATATATATATATATATATATATATATATATATATATATATATATATATATATATATATATATATATATATATATATATATATATATATATATATATATATATATATATATATATATATATATATATATATATATATATATATATATATATATATATATATATATATATATATATATATGGCGCCATGCACTGGTACCATTATCCATGGGTGCCGTTTATGAAAAACATTGGTAGCTCAAATGATGAGGATATGCATGCTTGACCTGGTTCACAAAAGTTTCTGAGTAATTATGATATTTAAACCGACACACTAGTTTTTCTTTTGGGTTCACTATTTGTCCTCGGATGATTTGAGGTAAGCATAAGTGTGCAAAACGACGTTGCTCTCACTGTCCCGCATCTTCTTCGTCCTCATTCTGGAAGTGTTTGTTTGCACCAGTTCGGATAAGATAATACTGAGGTAAAGTTCATCATCAATACATGTCGTTTATTCTCGGTCACCAAGCGCACATCAGAGGAGTAGCAGTCGTTAGCAATCCCCACACGATTCGAATTTCATTGGTCAGCGGTGAGCGGCAGTATCGCATGACTATTCACATCAGCACAGTCACAACAACCAGCACAGGCAAATTGCCTACATGTCTGCTAGCCGTGTCGGGAGAACCTTCTTGAGTGGCCCCTCCACCACCAGCTGACCCGACCGGGTCAGACGGGAGGTCACATGATCTGCGTTGACATCATCAGGCAGTGTGAACCTTCGGAACAGCCGGAAACTGGAGGTGCCCTCGTCACAACTCTCCTCGCGAACAGCCTCCACGGTGACGTCACAGCCGATGACCTTGACGCTGATCTCGTGAGGTTGGAAGTGTCTGACGTCAGCCGACACACGGTACACGCCATGGTCCGTCACTGACAGGGGATTTACCTGGACGGCAATGTCCTGGTCCCCTGTGGGGGTGACCGCTTCGTCCGCCACTCCACTGGAACTGGCCCCGGTAGTGTGGTCTGCTGCTACGTCTTCATCTCCTGTGACTTGCATGCGCCCTTCAGCAGCATGGTCTTCATTTGTGATGCCGGTGTCGTCTTCAGCATTTGTGTCACCGTTGTGACGTGCAGTCTCTGGAATCACTGGCACGGCGACCTCTCTCGCTGTCATCTCCACTGTCGACGACCGGTCACATCCTTCAGTCACGACCTTATCAGTGGCATTTCCAGGGTCATCAGTTGACTCCTTGCTAGCCCCAGTAGCAGCTGCGACATTCTTCTCAGGGATCTCTTCAGCGTCCTTCCCACCACCTGTGTCAGGAGTTGACTTGCCTTCTGTCACGCTATTCTGAGACATCTCACCAGTCAGCGGAACATTCTGAGACGCCTTGGCTGCTCCCAGTGCCGGTCGATCTGCCAATGGTGCCTCCAGGATCAGCTGACCTGACCGGGTCATCCTTGCAGTCAGACCGTCGGCCTGCACTGTATCCGGCAACCACACCGTCCTCACCGTCCTGCTGGTGACGTAGCCGCTGTTGGATCGTCGCTGACGGTGAGCCCGCACGGTGACGACGCGGTCCCTACGTTGGACAGTGACCTCGTCGGGCCGGTACCCGACTGTGTCCACCGACTGCCGGAAACCTTCCGTCGGCGGAACGTCGCCACGCCGGCTCCGACAGCAGGCTCTCTTGGCTTCTGTTGCGTCACCGTCGACGCAGGGTTGGCGTTTGACGGGCCACCGTATCGACGGTGGGGTCGTGCCACACAGCGGGCAGTGAGGCCCAATGAAGTCCGTCCACGGGTCCCATCGTGGCTGGAACTGGCTGCGAGGCTGAATGAACAGCATTGTCTCCAACTTCACTGAGTGGCGTTCACGCAAATGTGGCTCCACGGTCTGTTGAAACCCTTCTGATGCTGTATTCTCCTTGATATTCCTTCTTATATTCGGCTAGAATAGTTCTGGAATAGCCGTGAAACTGCCCGCGTCCCCACTCCCTGCAATTCCAGAGCCATTCCGTAATATCTAGAACACTTTCAATTCCCTGTGTGTCGGCCAATCATAACACGGTAAAACAATGACGTCAGGTCCACCGTTGCACGCTCGGTAGTAGATTAGAGTAGTAGGTAGGTAGTAGGTAGTATATTGATTTGGGAGAAACAGATCAACAAACTAGTAGTCTCGTCAGCGACGTCATTCACGTTTGCCAAACATTGGTGCTTATAAGCATTATGTATACATAAGCAAAGGATGAATGAAGACAGGGGCAGAAGCACAGTGCAGCAAAATCTCCGTGACTATCAGTCATATGCGGCATTAAGTGTCTTGAGTGTCTGTACAGTAACGCGCTTCCACGCATGCATCAGCAAAGTGGTTTCGAACGCGATACATTCACTGAGGTGCATGACCACAAATGTGACAGTGTCCAACAACAAGCGAAGAACAAATCGCAAATGCAGAGTGAAGTCAAGTGCATTTTTTGCTTGTAGGGAAAAGGAAGCATGCATAATTAGACACTTGACGATAGGCAGGTGGGTAGCAGGGGCGGGTTCAGTAATTTTAATGGGGACACCCGACTGCACTGGGACATTATGGGCACTCACTTCCTCGAAGGTGCACCACTAAGAATGGGCACCTTGTATGGGCACCTTTTGCTGAAAATTCGATCGAATGACTAGTGCTTATGTGTTGGTGCATTCCTGACATCCTAAAGAAGAACGCATTTTTCGTGTATTTGGAAGATGCCTGGTCGACGCTTCATCTGGCCGGCGCTGTGATACAACGGTTCATGCACATGATAGATGTGATGCAAATGCTGAAAACGCATCGTATAATACATCTTGCAACAACGCTTTAGAAGAGCTTTTAAGAACACTTTACCCATGTCGTGTGTTCCCGTGCTGCTGTGGTGCCTCTATTTGTAATGTACTGAAGGGTATAACTTGACATATATGATGCATAGTCGAAGGCTGGTTGTTGCATAAACGTATAAAGTAATTCATTTCGCCTATGATTGATAGATACGTATATTTTTATGCGCTGGCTTTAACACTTTACTCACTCATCCTGCGCCCCCGTAAGCGCCAATGTTTGTGAAACGTCGCTGAAGATCTTACCTAGCTTGTTGATCTGTTTCCTAAATGTCAATCTACTACCTAACTTATCGCGGGCGTTCACGTCATTGCCCTACTGTGCTATGATTGGTCGACACACAGGGAATCGAGAGTGTTCTAAATGTTTCTGGAATGCTCTGGGATCCCACTGAAAGGGAGGCAGGGATATTCTCGCGAATTCCAGAACTAGTCTAGCCGAATTAATATAAAAAGGAAGTTCAAGGAGAATGCAGCATCAGAAGAGTGTTAACAGACCGTGGAGCCACATCTGCGTGAACGGCACTCGGTGAAGATGGAGACGATGCTGTTCATTCAGCCTCGCAGCCAGTTCCAGCCACGGTGGGACCCGTGGACGGACTTCATTGGGCCTCACTGCCCGCTGTGGGGCACGACCCCACCGTCGATACGGTGGCCCGTCAAACGCCAACCCGGCGTCGACGGCGACGCAACAGAAGCCAAGAGAGCCTGCTGTCGGAGCCGGCGTGGCGACGTTCCGCCGACGGCAGGGTGTTTCCGGCAGTCGGTGGACACAGTCGGGTACCGGCCCGAAGAGGTCACTGTCCAACGTAGGGACCGCGTCGTCACCGTGCGGGCTCACCGTCAGCGACGATCCAACAGCGGCTACGTCACCAGCAGGACGGTGAGGACGGTGTGGTTGCCGGATACAGTGCAGGCCGACGGTCTGACTGCACGGATGACCCGGTCAGGTCAGTTGATCCTGGAGGCACCATTGGCAGATCGACTGGCACTGGGAGCAGCCAAGGCGTCGCAGAATGTTCCGCTGACTGGTGAGATGTCTCAGGATAGCGTGACGGAAGGCAAGTCAACTCCTGACACAGGTGGTGGGAAGGACGCTGAAGGGATCCCTGAGAAGAATGTCGCAGCTGCTACTGGGGCTTGCAAGGAGTCAGCTGATGACACTGGCAATGCCACTCACGAGGTCGTGACTGAAGGATGTGGTCCGTCATCGACGGTGGAGATGAAAGCGAGAGAGGTCGCCGTGCCAGTGATTCCAGAGACTGTACGTCACAACGGTGACACAAATGCTGAAGACGACAGCGGCATCACAAATGAAGACCATGTTGTTGAAGGGCACAAACAAGTCAGGAAAGTGGAAGACGTACCAGCAGACCACACTACCGGAGCCAGTTCCAGTGGAGTGGCGGACGAAGCGGTCACCCCCACAGGGGACCAGGACATTGCCGTCCAGGTAAACTCCCTGTCGGTGACGGACCATGACGTGTATCGTGTGTCGGCTGACGTCAGACACTTCCAACCTCACGAGATCAGCGTCAAGGTCATCGGCTGTGACGTCACCGTGGAGGCTGCTCGCGAGGAGAGTTGTGACGAGGGCACCTCCAGTTTCCGGCTGTTCCGAAGGTTCACACTGCCTGATGATGTCAACGCAGATCATGTGACCTCCCGTCTGACCCGGTCGGGTCAGCTGGTGGTGGAGGCACCGCTCAAGAAGGCAGTCGCGTCTCCGATAGCAGACGCGTAGGCGATTTAACTGTGCCGCTTGTTGTAACTATGCGTACTGATGTGAATAGTTGTGTGATGCCGCCTAATGCTGACCAATAGAATGAGAATAGAGTGAGATTTGCTAACGATGGATATACCACTGATGTGAGCTTGGCAAAGAGTGACTGAAAATATACGATATGCATTGTGATGATTTTTGCATCAGTATTTAATTATCCAACGTGATGCAATCGAATGCTCCTATACTACAGTTGTAGAAGGAAGAAGCTGCGGGATACAAAGAGAGCAGCGTCGTTGTGCACACTTTTGAAAGGCCGTTGTTCACGTGGTGTAGATGGGTTGGACGGCACCGACATGCAGCAACATTGTGCTTACCTCAAATCATCCAATTTGTCCAATAGTGGACCACTGACGCCAAGAGCAGGGCTGCCTACTTAATCCGGGCAAAAGGGCAGACCCTTTTGTAAAGGTAGGTCAGACATGCCTGCCTCCATAATTTGAACATTTGAAATTACTTGCATCTACACTAGAAACTAGAATATAGCATTAATCATAGCAAACCAACTCTGGTGGTGTTGCTTCACAAACCCACCACCAGAACGGCTCCACCTGTATTATGTCCGCTCATGACGCCCTACGAAACCGTGGAAGCTTCGACACTCAAAGACGACCAACTAACAACTCCTGCCAAAAAGATGCGCCATCCTCTCGCTTTCCTCGCTGCTGGATGAAATGCACCAATGTTTCCATTTACTGTTTGGCTATATGTACGCCAGCCATATACCAGAAGTATTGCATACATCATTCAACTGACAATTCGGATGCAATGCACGTCCACGCAATCATCTATTGCAGCAACATCAATAACTATCCACGGATGGCATGGGACGTAGGTAGCAAGAGCACTGTATGCCGTTCAGGACCAGATTTGTTTTGTCATTGCGGTTAAACTGCTAGGTAGGTCTGACGTAGACGACCTAACTTGTACTACCTTAGCCCATAATGTAAATAAGGACACCAGCGAGCGTAGGTGAGCCGATTTGTAGAACACTGCATTAATTATATGCACACACAATTCTGCATGACTGCTACATCTCGCAAAACCCGTGCTACTAGCACGCTGCGGACGGAGTGAGAAACGATGTGGGAGATTACTTCCTTGCCCGCAAGGTAAAAGTCACTCGATGCTTTCGAGGGAAGTTGGCCATGTGCTGGCACCCTTGCAAAATGGACATAATATTCCCACATTCTTCCACAAACAAGAATTACTTTGCTGTGGATTACAGCAAGCTAAACTTAACCGAGACAGCATGAAAATCTGAGAGACGGATTACCCTCCCGCGCTATTTCTGAGAGGCAGTCTACCCACCCGCGTCATCTCCCACCTCCCGCCTCGTCTATGAGAGACGGTTTACCCTCACGTGCCATCTCTGAGTCACGGTCTACCCTCACATGTCATCTCTGAGAGACGGTCTACCCTCACGCGCCATCTCTCAGAGGCGGCCTATCCTCCCGTGAGACGGTCTTAGAGACGGTCTTATATCTTAGAGACGGTCTACCCTTCCGCATCATCTCTCAGAATCTGTCTCCCTTCCCGCGCCATCTGTGAGAAACGGTCTACCCCTCTACACCATCTCTGATAGACGGTCTACCGTCCCGCGCCATCTCTCAGAGACCCTCCCGGTAAAATGTCTCGAATTATCACATTGTATTACTGTAAATTGTATATCAGATGTTTACAACAGCTAAAAACAGTTAAATTGTATATCAGGTGTTTCTGGTGTGCAAAGAACTTCAACACCAGAAAGACCATTCACCATAAGACTAAATAAGTATCCTAAGAAAGAAGTAGTATTCTCTACTGTAACTTATAATATCTACACATAGAAAAGACGGCAGCAGGCTATCTACGGAGTAAAAAAGAAAAAAAGAAAGAAAAACTTATTTTACGAAAGAATCTACACCGTGAAAGCCACAATTTCAAGGTTATAACCTCGGAACCTTGCTAAAATCTCCAACTGAACAAAACTAAATGCTAAAATTATTCAAGAAAGACTTGATACCTCTATAATTACATCGGTATATGGAGACATACCTATTGTACTTTAAGCTAACTAGTTAAATCCTAAAACCTATCATACACTTTAACACCAAAAATACACAAAGTTATTGCTCTAAACTACAGGAACCTAAGCCACGAGGCCTAAGCCACTACCGGAACCTAAGCCAGGAATCTAAGCCACGAGGCCGCGCCATCTGTCTACAAAGCGTTCCCGTGGAGGATCGACAATTCTAGAAGCTACGCAGTGTAATTTAAGCTCGCTATTTTAATCCTAGCTCACTAGTTGAATCTTACGCTATGTCCTAGACATAAGGACATAAAAGATTAGTGCAACTATGAGCCACAAGGGCACTTCTTGGTTGCACTCTGTACACTGAACCAGTTGCCCACCAAATCTGTCAATCAGCCCTCCCTGCAATATTGAAAAGCAGGCCATTTATTCTTATAATGATGGTCTATGCTGTTTTTAAAGATGTTCAATGTGCTGCTACTGACAATGTTTTCTGGCAGCTGGTTCCAGTGTTCTACTACCCTGTTGGTGAAGAAAGTTTGCCTTAACCTTGTTCTGCTGTGGTTAACTTTAACTTTGAATTCATGACCCCTAATTGCATCATTTCTGTTCAATTCAAACTGTTCCCCAAGGTACCCCTCTCCAGACCATGGACAAATTTAAAGACCTCGATGAGATCTCCTCTCAGCCTTCTATATCTAAGTGAAAACATATTCAATTTCTTCAATCTTTCCTCATATGCCAGGTTGCTTATGCCATTAACAATTTTTGTAGCACTCTTTTGTACTCTCTCTAAAAGCCAACAATCTTTTTCATAGCTAGGAGACCAAGCTTGGATGCAGTATTCCAAATGTGGCCTGACGTATGCACAGTAAACCTTCCTGATCACTTCCCCACTTCTGTATGATACATTCCTATTTATTGCCCCGAGCATTCTCAGTGCCTTCTTCCTGGCTTCCTTGGTCTGTTCTGATACCCCCAGTTTTGTGTTTAGATTAACACCTAAATCCTTCTCCTGTTGAGTCACTGATAGCACTTGACCACCCATCAAGCATGGAGCCTTCATATGCTGCTTACCTACATGGATGATTTTGCACTTATCAAAATTAAATTTCATTTGCCATTCTTCGGACCACTTCACAAGTTCGTCTAAGTCTTTTTGCAGCGAGATATGCTCATCTTGACCTGTTATTGCCCTAAAGACCTTCAAATCATCCGCAAATTTCAAACCTTTACTGCTTAGGCCACTTTCAATGTTATTTACAAATATAACGAACAGTAGTGGCCCCAATACTGACCCCTGGGGGACTCCACTGAGAACATTTTGTCATGATGACTTTGTACCATTTAGCATCACTCTTTGCTGTCTATCTGAAAGCCACGACTCTATCCATTTTAAGATGCTACCTGCAATACCATGGGACTGAAGCTGTATCATTAACCGTTTATGGGGTACTTTGTCAAAGGCCCTACTAAAGTCAAGATATGCTACATCAACCTGATTTCCCTGATCAAATTGTTCTGTGGCGAAGTTCAAAAAGTCCAAGATGTTTGTGAGACACGATCGTCCTTTTCTAAGCCCATGTTGAGTATCTTGAATCAATCTGCTACCTTCCAGATAACTAACTATTCTATCCTTGATAATTGATTCAAGTACCTTGCAGACTAGGAATGTGAGACTTCCTGGCCTTGAAGAAAGAAGGAAAGTTGAAACCTATAGGTTTCAACTTTCCCTCTTTCTCCTTTCTTGAAAATTTGAACTACATTTGCCCTTTTCCAATCGGTTGGAATTTCATTTTGTGAAACTGATCTACAAAATATTATACTAAGTGGAAATGCCAGTTCCTTTTCAGTTTCCCGCAACACCCTAGCATAAATATCATCAGGTCCTGCTGCCTTGTTTGGCTTTATTTTCCTGATATGATTGTAAACAACATCACTATCAATGAAATCAACATCATTTGTCAGATCCCATGTCACTGAACTATGGTGTACGGTCGGCAGATTGGTCATATCTTCCAATGTAAACACTGATTTGAACTGCTTGCTCAGCTCCTCAACCATCTCACTATCCTCACCCAATGTAGTCCCGTTTACTTCCAGTGGACCAATTGTGCTAGAAACTTTACTCAGCTTGTATAAACTAAAGAACTTTTTACTGTCCCCATTACAGTTTCTAGCTAAATCCAGTTATTTTGCTCGCTTTGCTGCTCTGGTTTTTTGCTTCACCGTGCCTCTAGCTTTTCGATACGCCTTTAGATTAATGACATTTGAGGCTTCTTTAAAGACTCTAAATGCAGTTTTCTTAGCCTTAATTGCTTTTATCAAGTCTGGTGTAAGCCATGCTGGCTTTCCTACCCTTCTTTTGCGTTTTTGCTTTTGGGGGACATGTCTAATCTGAATTTCCTTTAAGTAAGATTTGAACTTTTCCCACATTTCACAGGCATTTAAATTGGAGAATTCTTCTTCCCATCTGATGGCACTTAAAGCCGCTCTCATGGAGTCAAAATCTGCTCTGTTGAAATTTGGAACCTTTACCAAATTATCCTTGATAATTTCCCCTACATGTGCCTTGAATCTAACTATGTTATGGTCACTTCTTCCCAGAGTTTCGCCTACAGTCAAGTCTTGAACCTACACTTGAACTTGAACACTTGAACTTGAACACTTGAACTTGAACACTTGAACTTGAACACTTGAACTTGAACACTTGAACTTGAACACTTGAACTTGAACACTTGAACTTGAACACTTGAACTTGAACACTTGAACTTGAACACTTGAACTTGAACACTTGAACTTGAACACTTGAACTTGAACACTTGAACTTGAACACTTGAACTTGAACACTTGAACTTGAACACTTGAACTTGAACACTTGAACTTGAACACTTGAACTTGAACACACTTGAAACTTGAACACTTGAACTTGAACACTTGAACTTGAACACTTGAACTTGAACACTTGAACTTGAACACTTGAACTTGAACACTTGAACTTGAACACTTGAACTTGAACACTTGAACTTGACACACTTGAACTTGAACACACTTGACACTTGAACTTGAACACTTGAACTTGAACACTTGAACTTGAACACTTGAACTTGAACACTTGAACTTGAACACTTGAACTTGAACACTTGAACTTGAACACTTGAACTTGAACACTTGAACTTGAACACTTGAACTTGAACACTTGAACTTGAACACTTGAACTTGAACACTTGAACTTGAACACTTGAACTTGAACACTTGAACTTGAACACTTGAACTTGAACACTTGAACTTGAACACTTGAACTTGAACACTTGAACTTGAACACTTGAACTTGAACACTTGAACTTGAACACTTGAACTTGAACACTTGAACTTGAACACTTGAACTTGAACACTTGAACTTGAACACTTGAACTTGAACACTTGAACTTGAACACTTGAACTTGAACACTTGAACTTGAACACTTGAACTTGAACACTTGAACTTGAACACTTGAACTTGAACACTTGAACACTTGAACTTGAACACTTGAACTTGAACACTTGAACTTGAACACTTGAACTTGAACACTTGAACTTGAACACTTGAACTTGAACACTTGAACTTGAACACTTGAACAAATGTCCTACACTTGAACAGCTAAAATTATAAAGCTAAATGCAGGGATATGGAAAACACACGAGTCAAACAGCACGTATCCTAAAGACAAAATGTCTGTATGTCTTTATGTTTTTATGTAAGCTGGTCATCCTCTAGTTTAGAATGTGATAGTTTTGGGACCAATTCTAGGTCTAGTGAGGATGATCCTTTGATGGTGCAATTGTGATGTACCTAGTGTGATGAATTTACCTGGTGCGAGGAATGTACCTTGCGTTAGTTTCATGCTGTGGGTGTGGTTGGAATGGTGATGTGTAGAGCTGTGTTGTATCGCATTCTAGTGCTGTTTACGAAGGTGGTGCTGTAGGATGACATTACAGTCGTGTATTGAGTATGTCATGCTATTGCAGGCGGTCGATGTTAGGGCCTCTCTTTGCAAGCCCACATGCATGCACATTTTCTTAAATATTTTCGGAATCTGGGATCCAAATGAAGGAAATTTTACTTACGCTACGAGTCGTTGCTTGTCGAATTCTATCAATAGCTCGGTGGGTGCAGTCATGCCTGCTGCCGATGACTGGGTGGGAGCAGTCACGACTGCTGCTGGTGACTGGGTGGGAACAGTCACGACTGCTGCTGATGACTGGGTGGGAACAGTCATGACTGCTGCCGGTGACTGGTGGGTGCAGTCACGACTGCTGCTGGTGACTGGTGGGAGCAGTCACGACTGTTGCCGGTGACTGGTGGGAACAGTCACGACTGCTGCTGGTGACTGGGTGGGAACAGTCATGCCTGCTGCTGGTGACTGGTGGGAACAGTCACGACTGCTGCCGATGACTGGGAGGGAGCAGTCATGACTGCTGCTGGTGACTGGGTGGGAGCAGTCACGACTGCTGCTGGTGACTGGGTGGGTCCAGTCATGACCGCTGCTGGTGACTGGTGGGAACAGTCATGCCTGCTGCCGATGACTGGTGGGTGCAGTCATGCCTGCTGCCGATGACTGGGTGGGAGCAGTCACGACTGCTGCTGGTGACTGGGTGGGAACAGTCATGCCTGCTGCCGATGACTGGGTGGGAGCAGTCACGACTGCTGCTGGTGACTGGGTGGGTCCAGTCATGACCGCTGCTGGTGACTGGGTGGGAGCAGTCACGACTGCTGCTGGTGACTGGGTGGGTCCAGTCATGACCGCTGCTGGTGACTGGGTGGGAACAGTCATGCCTGCTGCCGATGACTGGGTGGGAGCAGTCACGACTGCTGCCGGTGACTGGGTGGGAGCAGTCATGACTGCTACTGGTGACTGGGTGGGAACAGTCATGCCGCTGTCGATGACTGGGTGGGAGCAGTCACGACTGCTGCTGGTGACTGGGTGGGAGCAGTCACGACTGCTGCCGGTTGACTGGAGAACAGATTTTGAGCCTGAATAAATTACCACATTCAATCATGTTGTGCTTCTTTGGAAGGCAGGCATAGGTCAGTATGGCCACTTCATCAGCAAATAAAATATAAATATTGTCTGGTAATTACCTGCAACATTAAACCAGTTCCGTCTCGGGACGGGGGTCTTCAACCGTGCCCCCCCTCAGATTTATCGCGGATAGTGGACGAACGGCACGCGGCAGCGCGCCCAAATTTGGCATGCCTTTTTCCACATCAATTCTACATGTTGTTTCAAAATTTTGAAGTCAGGTCATCTAAGATCAACGAGTTAGTCAAGATCATGTGAGGTCACCTCCAAAACAAATTCAACCAAACGTCACGCTTTAACGGATGCAGATATTTTAATGAAATTTTCAGCGTTTGCTTATCTTTAGGGATGCAACAACACGTACGAGTCGAATTTTTCAGTTTTTGTTCGTTTTTGACTACATATAAATTTTACGTATGTGCCAAATTGCAGTTCAAATAGATGATTCTGGCTAAAGTAAGCATTTTTTATTAGAGCAAGTTGACTTCCAACAACGTTTCTTGGTCTGCTCTTCCAATTGGAAAAGGAAAATTAAAGGAAACTTGAAACTCAAAATTGTATAATAAAAAAGAATGGGGGGGGGGGGATTAAAACGCTGCTCGATTTCGCTGTCCTTTTCTCATTCCAAGTAAATTTTGTTTTTTAATATAACCCCAAAATGAACTCCCCAGAGCCAAAAACATAATGCAAGTCGTGAAAAGTCGTGAAAATCTAGCCCCCCTTGGGACGTCACTTTTGGAGGGAAATTGTATTGGGGTTGACCCGGACCTTACTCGTCCAGCGCTTTCCGGTGACAACTCTTTCGTTTTCGTGCGATGCTTAGTTTGGATTTTAGTGCGGGGGTTACTAACGCCCCCCCCCCCCTCCCCGAGACGGGGTGTGAGGATCTGACCGGAAAAACGGCACGGGTTAATTCTTGGCCTAGTGATGACAAAGCCTGCATTGCCCCAATGCTTTGACCCATCAGTGAATATCAGTGCTTTGTGGATGTTCTTGGGAACCTATACGCTCAAACTGCAAATAGTTTCAGCAGGCGTGATGCCCCACTTCCTATCCGAGATCAACTACTCATCCGTCGCCTGACTGTGGGTCCAGAAAGGGCTTAGTCGGCAGTCGTGCTGCAGTGGTTGGCATGATGCGGTTGATATCTCAATGAGCCATGGGATCATGGCAAAATGTTCTTGGTGGAGTACCCCAGGGGTCAGTACTGGGGCCACAACTGTTCATTATATTTGTAAATAACATTGAAAGTGGTCTAAGCAGTAAAGTTTTGAAATTTGCGGATGATTTGAAGGTCTTTAGGGTAATAACAGGTCAAGATGAACATATCTCGCTGCAAAAAGACTTAGACGAACTTGTGAAGTGGTCCGAAGAATGGCAAATTTAATTTAATTTTTGATAAGTGCAAAATCATGCATGTAGGTAAGCAGCATATGAAGGCCAAGTGCTATCAGTTACTCAACAGGAGAAGGATTTAGATGTTATTCTAAACACAAAATTGGGGGTATCAGAACAGACCAAGGAAGCCAGGAAGAAGGCACTGAGAATGCTCGGGGCAATAAATAGGAATGTATCATACAGAAGTGAAGAAGTCATCAGGACATTTGGAATACTGCATCCAAGCTTGGTCTCCTAGCTATGAAAAAGATTGTTGGCTTTTAGAGAGAGTACAAAAGAGGGCTACAAAAATGGTTAATGGTATAAGCAACCTGGCATATAAGGAAAGATTGAAGAAATTGAATATGTTTTCACTTAGACATAGAAGGCTGAGAGGAGATCTCATCGAGGTCTTTAAATTTTCCCATGGTTTGGAGAGGGGATATATTGGAGAAATGTTTGAATTGAACAGAAATGATGCAAGTAGAGGTCATCAATTCAAAATTAAAATTAACCACAGCAGAACAAGGTTAAGGCAGACGTTGCTTCACCAACAGGGTAGTAGAGCACTGGAACCAGCTGCCAGAAAACATTGTCAGTAGCAGCACATTGAACCTCTTTAAAACCAGCATAGACAATAATTAATAGAATAGAGGGCTTGCTTTTCAGTATTACAGGGAGGGCTGATTGACAGATTTGGTGGGCAACTGGTTCAGTGTACAGAGTGCAACCAAGAAAGCCCCTTATGGCTCGTAGTTGCACTAATCGTTTATGTCTTTATGTCTTTATGAGCCATGGCAATTCGGATGTTAAATGGAGTGACCTAGCGCACAACTCAGCTTTTCTGTCTGTCAGGCCAAAAGCACTTCTGTGCTGAGAGGTTTTGAATGAATTCCCAGTTGGGAAATTACAGTGCACCTCCTCTCACTTCTAAAAAATAGCGTCATTGCACGCAATGTTTGGCACTTTTGCCGTGTATCGCCAAGCAAAACCATCAAGTTCCGTGCTTGGTGAGGAGTAACATGGCAATATCCATTGACGTTTGATACTTTTTTGGCCCGATGATTAATTCGTTCAGCCTTAGTCATGAGGGAATTCTACAAAGTGGTCGTGTCGGCGAACCACGTGTTTTGGAGAAATGGCGAGTACTAGCTGGCTGAGGCCAAACATCCCCATAGACAATTATCAAGCGCCTAAACCGCACAGTTCGCCACACCAAGAACTGACAAAGTTGCTTAACATGAGCAAGAACGATCATGGCTGGAGCAAACATAATATAAAAGTCCGTAACAGGTTTCCATTATATATTGCGTGTTCGTGCATGCATTGCTTAAACGCATCGTTCATGCACTTAAGCAATATAATGAACTTAGCTTTGAGGTAGATCGAAGGGATATAGGACAGAAGCAAATTTATTTTAATTACTTGAACTTCTGTTACCGACTCCGTGCTCGTACCTGATATCCTTGCTCCAGTCCGTGGGTATTGCTTTGCATGCTTTTGAGTGGGCAAGTACGCCCTCAACGTTGTTTTCGCTTCCCAATGATCTCAACTTTTAACATGGGACTCTATGGACTGTGCCTTCCAATCGATTTGGGATAGCCTATTGCCTCCACGTATAGTGTCCTCAGTTTTCAGAAACCAACGCTCCTGTTCCAGACGACTTGATAGACCACGGCTCCAGTCAAACAAGGACAGCGATTTTGTAGCTCTTGGCGTAGCGAGCTTGGCGGTTTGGGCGTTTTAGGACTGTTCCTGGGGACATTTATCCTCAGTATTACGGATCCAACGCAACATCCCTGGACACCTTGCGGCAGAACGCGATACCATTACTTAGGATACTTGCCGACAGAGACAGAGTGAGTCGAGTCATATTTCAGTGGTTTCCGCATGGTGCTGCCAAGAGAAGTTTTTCCTTTCCAAGTCAGTCACTCATGAAGGCGAGCTATTGGCGGAATTACAGCTTGAGCTGAAGATGTGGGTGCAATGTACATCCTCGACTCTGTAGAGATTTCAGAAATCATTTTGGAATATATAATTTGTATTTAGTTAAACTTTTTTTTAAAGATATTTATTACTCGCTGATCAATGTCGCTCCAAAGTCTTCTAGAACCGTCGGAAAATCAGTGACGGATCTTCACTGTTTCATTGACACACTTTTTCGTGATGGCCGCGGCCGGAAAATCTATTCTCGTGGTGACAGGCATGATATTGTCCGTTCCCAGGGTTTCGAGAAATACGGGGTCACAAAAGGTAAAACGACAGAAGACCAGGCCTGGGAAGACTTGAAAGTGCACACAACTCTTTTGGCAGGGTTGCTGTGACAGGCTACATGACAGGTTACACGACAGGAATCTCTTGTTAAGATCATCAGATTAGAGATGCTGCGTACACTGCGCGCCACCCGCTTTCGAGTACCGACGTCCAATGGCTGTATAATTGGCGCTGCAAATGGCCTGGCAGTCAGGCTGGACCTTCTGGCAAATGAATATCCTGCATAGGCATAGGTGTGGTGGGTGACAGTATAATTATTTTTCATGACGCTCAGCCTGAGTGTGAAGCCATTTGTCACGAAATTAGTACCAAAACCATTTAGGCAGTGACATCTGTCCCTCCCAGGCAGGTGATAGCTAATCGTTGTTCCCGCATAACTTTTGTATTGCGTTGAAGACTTCAGGTCATGTCAGCCATGTAATTGCTTAATGCCTTAAAAATAAGATGAAGAATAAAACTTGTAGATTAAGAATACGCTTTTAAAAAGAATGCTTTCGTACCGGTTTGAGATAGTGGCTACATATTGTTTGCGAGCCTATAGCCCTACAGCCGTGCAAGGCGACGGCGTTCGCCCTCCACCCGACGGTGTTCGCTCTCCACCCGACGGTGTTCGCCCTCCACCCGACGGTGTTCGCCCTCCACCCGACGGTGTTCGCCCTCCACCCGACGGTGTTCGCCCTCCACTCGACGGTGTTCGCCCTCCACCCGACAATGTCCGCCCTCCACCAGACGGTGTTCGCTCTCCACCCGACGGTGTTCGCCCTCCACCCAACGGTGTTCGCCCTCCACCCGACAATGTCCGCCCTCCACCTGACGGTGTTCGCCCTCCACCCGACAATGTCCGCCCTCCACCCGACGGTGTTCGCCCTCCACCCGACAATGTCCGCCCTCCACCAGACGGTGTTCGCCCTCCACCCGACGGTCTTGGGGAATCATTTCCTGGATATTCAGGCAGTGCTGAAACACTGGCAGCGTTGAAACATTTATATACATATACATATGCGTATATGAATTTCTGCAATGGTACACAATACAAGATAGGTGGAGGTTATGTTTCTAAATCACATCATCGCTTCATTTCTGGCATAGGAATCAGACAAATGAGAAGCAAATGACAGGCAAATGAATGAAAAGCGGATATTTGTTCTCCATGGGAAATAATTTCGCGAAGAAACAAAATATCGTGAAATATCCTATGAGAGAGAGAGAGAGAGAGAGAGAGAGAGAGAGAGAGAGAGAGAGAGAGAGAGAGAGAGAGAGAGAGAGAGAGAGAGAGAGAGAGAGAGAGAGAGAGAGAGAGAGAGAGAGAGAGAGAGAGAGAGAGAGAGAGAGAGAGAGAGAGAGAGAGAGAGAGAGAGAGAGAGAGAGAGAGAGAGAGAGAGAGAGAGAGAGAGAGAGAGAGAGAGAGAGAGAGAGAGAGAGAGAGAGAGAGAGAGAGAGAGAGAGAGAGAGAGAGAGAGAGAGAGAGAGAGAGAGAGAGAGAGAGAGAGAGAGAGAGAGAGAGAGAGAGAGAGAGAGAGAGAGAGAGAGAGAGAGAGAGAGAGATATATATATATATATATATATAGATATAGAGATAGAGAGAGAGAGAGAGAGATATATATATATATATATATATATATATATATATATATATATATATATATATATATATATATATATATATATATATATATATATATATATATATATATATATATATATATATATATATATATATATATATATATATATATATATATATATATATATATATATATATATATATATATATATATATATATATATATATATATATATATATATATATATATATATATATATATATATATATATATATATATATATATATATATATATATATATATATATATATATATATATATATATATATATATATATATATATATATATATATATATATATATATATATATATATAGAGAGAGAGATATAGAGAGAGAGAGAGAGAGAGAGAGAGAGAGAGAGAGAGAGAGAGAGAGAGAGAGAGAGAGAGAGAGAGAGAGAGAGAGAGAGAGAGAGAGAGAGAGAGAGAGAGAGAGAGAGAGAGAGAGAGAGAGAGAGAGAGAGAGAGAGAGAGAGAGAGAGAGAGAGAGAGAGAGAGAGAGAGAGAGAGAGAGAGAGAGAGAGAGAGAGAGAGAGAGAGAGAGAGAGAGAGAGAGAGAGAGAGAGAGAGAGAGAGAGAGAGAGAGAGAGAGATGGAGAAGGATAAAAAGAGAGAGAGAGAGAGAGAGAGGGAGCGAATGTGTCATAATGCATTTCGATGTAAGAGGCCGAAGAACCGTGGTGGCATCAGACTTCTCTCTGGCGTTCCCGAGACAGCCGGGATCAAATCGAAGAACCCTATGCAACATTACTCGTTATTTGCGATTGTAAAATGCTGATATAGTGTATTTCATTGAGTCTTGCGTGGATTCTTCTATTTATTGAGTGAGAGCTTGTGGTAAGCGCTCTAAAAAGTCGCTGGGTAGTTTGTGTGAATGGCGTTGCTTTGAATGCGGAGTGAAGTGTACTTACACACCGTTTTTAGAAGCTATGTCGACTGCAGACCACATGGTCGGCGTGGGGAAAACCGACGGCGCTGTTGTTGACAAACCGGCTGGTGTGAACAAGATTCCGCCGCTTTGACTCGATTTCTTGATTGCCTTCATAAACGCGGCCATTTTTGGCACTCGTCTGTCGTCATCAAACGCGTCAAGAGTCACGCAGCGCCTCGTTCAAAGCGCTTCGTGTCGGGCTGCCACACACCGAGCGCATAAAAACGGCCCATACCTCAGCAGCAAGGCCATTCGACTGGGCCGCCTGAGCACCGGCGCCGCCCGGCTTGCCGGCCGCCCAACAGCCACTGCACGGCGCTCACAGACACCGCCGGCGCGGCGCCCGGCTGCGTGTGGGCCGTCACCGACGCACCGGCATCGGCGGCGGGCGGGGGCGGCACCGCCCCGTGCCCGTTGTTCACCTGAGTGCGGGTCACCGGCAGCCGGCCGCTGCCGCGCCGCGGCGCCACGTAAATCAGCGCCGCATTGTCGTAACGGCCGGTCCTGATTGGTGCAGCAGGACGCCGGCTATTAGCTGCGCCGCCGCCAGGCGTCACTGCAATCATCCGCGTGCGATCAACCGCGCACCGCCCTAATAACTTCATTAGCCGGCCACTTTAGTAATTAATCGCCACTCGGCGTCATGGGTCGCGAGACGTTCCCGTAGGGCCGCGCTCGCGGTCGCCGACACAGCTTGCCAGGAATGAGCAGGCACCGGTGTGCTACTGCTGAGCGGCACCGGTGTGCTACTGCTGAGCGGCACCGGTGTGCTACTGCTGGGCGGCACCGGTGTGCTACTGCTGAGCGGCACCGGTGTGCTACTGCTGGGCGTTTTACGCCAGGCCGATACGCTTTCATTACGATTTCACGTATTGTGGCGGCCCGTGCATGCAAGTGTTCAGTTGAGAGAGAAAAAGAGGGAAAGAGAGGGATGGAGGGAGATAGAGGGAGAGAGAGACATAGAGAGACAGAGAGATATAGAGACATAGAGGGATATAGAGCAAATATTTGCTTAGCCTTAAATAATCATACCATGGAAAAACAAAACCCAAGGTTATTCATCGACTCCACCCATGTCAGCAGTATCAGTGGAAAATGTGCAACAACATTGTACTTTTTTATTTCGACCATATCAACAAGGTTTTGATACTGAATCACTGGGCCGGCTCTGTCCGCACCTTGTCTGGTATCAGTATCGTGCCCTCTTACCACACCCGATACAACCCTCAGACCAATCACTTCCAGCAAGGCACTTGTACCCTTCATAGTATGAAGGCACCCATGCCATCTTAGCTTGGTATGCACAAGACGGGGAATTTGTTCTATATCGCAAATTGCATCACGTCAAATCTGTGTCTTATTTCCAAACATGAATAGCGCGACGAGGGTCGAGCATGTCCATAGGTAAGTAATATTTTCGCACATACCGCGCCAGAAATACAACCAGAGACCGGACGTGCGGAATCTCCATCACACAATAAGCAACTCAGAAAAACTCGGAAACATTCAGGAAAAACTTGCGGCATGCCTTGACACTACCGAACAACTACGGCGGTAGCAAGCGAGGTTGATTGTAAATTATGAGCTTTCTCGGCAAATGGTGAGAACCCAGTAACCTCTGTTCTTATGAAACTTAAGCTTTCTGCTCCAACGGTACCTCAAATTTGGAGATCACGCATGGAGGCCTGTTCACTGGCAACGTTGTCAAACTGGGACGGGTTATGCGACCTCCGGTTCGCCAACAGCATCATCTAGTCACGGTTTGACACCGATTCGTATAGCGTCATAAATACCGCGACAGGATGTTGTCTACGGCACTTATTACTCTTTACAGGAGCCACGAAATGAGATTGTTGCCAGAATGTAGCACGGGCTGTGGCGCGTAAGCAGCACACACACACTAGCCAGAAAACCAGTGTGCAAGTTCGATGTTCTGTTTCATTCACAATATTTCGAGCGAACGTGAACCTAGATCATGTAGCTCTACATGTAGCATTGCACTTGTGCGGATGCGCAATATTTTGGTTGTCCGAGTGCGCCTTAATATTCCTAGATTCGAAGTGCATGGCGCTAAACGGTGCTGCATCAGCCTTGGATTGCCGGACTGTCAGCCTGCGAGAGTACCGACCGTGTGGCTGCCATCCGACTGGCGCCGGCGAGTCAAGTCCAACAGGGCCATTCACTTCTGCATCGCGTGCCGCAGCACTCGGTCTCGGTTTTGAGAGGGTCTTCGCCAGTGTTCGGATGCACTATTCTGGTGTTGACTAGCCTGCTGACCCGTCATTCATCAGAGAATGTACCGAACCGGTCACCAGCTAAGTCGCGAACTACAGTCGCGAGCGGGATATTCGCAGTTGTCGCTGATAATTGTCGATATTCTCCACTTGGCAGATGAAGTCAGCTTCAATGCGACATGCATTGTCAAGATTCTCACACAGAAGGAGCTAAAGAGAATGAGGGAACCCGGCCGTATGTCAGAAATTAACATGCGTACGTCCGGGGGTAGATATCTGCCCCCTGCGGTTTTTACTAATTTGCCGCCACACTAATAGGGTTAGCAAGGCCAAACCTCGCATGGCTGCTCATTAGTCTTTTCTGCATATCCTCATACATTTTAACCGAAGTTCATATCAGGTCAGGTCACCAGGTCAGGTGAAGTGACCCAACATCCATCGGAGTTCTAGGTGGCATAACTTTCACAATAATTGGGCGATTGATTTCAAACTTATAACACGTCATGATCTCATCAGGGACAATAGTATATATCTCGTTTTTCTTTCGTAGCATTCACCTGAGGTCAGGTGGCGGCCATGGCTTCCCCATTATAGGACTATGGTAAAATATACAAATTCTTCCTGGTTGCATATTTGCTCTCGGAATGACCTCACAACGGTTGTGACGTGTAGTTGGAAGCTATGCCAAATGTTACCGCTGACTTGTTTGCTCAGTGACCTCACCAAGGTAATCTTAGGTCACCTGAGATCTCTAGCACATTCCTGCGCATTATACCGCACTGCATTGAGCTAGAAGCCTGAAATTACCGTCATTGTGCTTGTATCGCCAAGACGTGTCGATTGATGCATTACATGCCCTCCATAGGCTACTTCATGACCTTGACCTGTGGTCATAGTTTCGGTTGACTTGACCTTAAATCACACCTTCTATTGTCGATAGCACATTTAAAGGACTGTCGAATAGCGTTCGCAGTTTGTTTCTATCTGTTACAGGTCCTGAGATATGTGTCAAGAACTGAGAGTCCCACCCGATCTGGTCGAATTTGACCTATTATGACCAAGTGACCCGAATATTGGCCTGAGCGAAAAAATGACCAAGACACTTTCGATAGAGCCCGTCACCAGCTATCCAACGCCGTTTTCCATTTGTCGCTAGCTAGCATAGTTCTAGAGATCGTAGGGGGCAGACATCAGCCCCCCGGACATGCGAAGTTGGCACGGACCGCTGGACGTGCGAGTTTTAAACAACTTCGACTTGACACACCGATAGCTATTATGCGAAAGGCGAACACATTTTCTGCTTTTTTGTTCTTAAACTTGAATATATTCATTGGTTTCAGTCGCCTACCGTTAATTGTACTAAACATCTGAGAGTATAATAAACTAATGAATATGAAGGGATTTGCTTTACAATGATACTGAGCTGATTTGAGCGAACGGCTTCTAATGAGCTGTGCATTGTTTTGCTACACATTTGTCAGTTTATGATGGCATTGTATAACTTTGGGCTACGTATATGCCATATAATTAACTATGTATCCTTGCTACATCTGCTTGTAACGTTTGTAACGAATGAGCTGTTTATTGTCATGCTCTGATGGTCATTGCACCAATAAAGCGCAACCCAAAGAAAAGCACGAGGTTCAAGCATTTTACCACACCCAATGTCCGTGTCTTTTTCAAGGAATGCAATTATGCCCTTGCATTTAGCGGTGCATATGAATGCGCATACATCGAAAACATCGAAAAACAACTTTGAGTGCGACATCGATAATGCGTGCAGTTAAAGTCTGCATAGTTTCACGGTTGCATTACGATACTTTTAGGACAATGGAATCTGAGATCAAGATCTGAGATCAAATCAGCATGCACTTCATTCTACGTTTATCACGAACCAAAACAAAAAGCAAGAACTAAACCGCACACAATTTCACCGAAATTTGAACCTCGATCGGAATGTCCGCGAGGTCTCCAGCTCCCCCGGCGCCGCACCCACCAGAGGGCGCAAACACGACCGGCGACGGTGAGCCGACATTCCTGCACCGCGCGAACTGTGTGCACTGTGCACTGTGCAGGTCCACACGGCCGGGTGCAAGTCACGTGGCTCGGCGTGCGGGCCGGCTGCCGTGTTGCGGCCGCAGCCGACATCACACAGACGTCACGCCCCGAAATTAGCCAGTCGTCGACGGTCGCGCCGCAATTTGTGTTGGCGCGGTGCCATGTCGTGCGCTGATAACGGCGCTTTACACGCCAATTAGTCCGCCATGCCGCGGCGTGGACCTCGAACGGTGACTCGTCCGATCCTGCCGACCCGTTCCAAATCTTGTACACGGCGCGACCGGAATCGGTGAAATGAGCCGGTGCCAGTGCGGTGTTTGTATCAGCTGGCAGACGCGACGGAGGGCTCGATGTATGCACGTCAGAGGAACGCCGTGCACCTCCCCTTTGGTGTTGGAAATTAGCCAGGCGTCGGAGGCAGTGCAGGATTGGAGGCGTCCTGCGCCGATTGGCTGCACATTTGCAGAATTCCAAACCGAAGCTACCGAGACGCAGGTACAGACACCTTAGCCATGTGATTAATGTTGTAAGATCCGAAGTCCGCTGTGCAAGCCGGCATGAAATCATCGCCCAACAATACTAATCTGATTTGACCGCGGGGCCACGACACTCCCGGCCACGGCACATTCCACCGCGGCTTGCTACCGCTGGACCGACTAGGGAGGCGTGCATGCATTACGGTACGGATTAGTTGATTAACGGTCGCGTCCGGCGGCAAACTGAGAGCTCCAAAATGCGCCAGATGTGGACAATGAAGTCCATCTATTTCGCTTCTATTCCAACCGGATGCGACTGCATTAGTATATTGCCGTCCAGTTCCAAGTTGAAGTTCGGTGTGCACTACATAGTAGTCAGTTTCATCATGGATACTCAACGATTTAGGACGCTCAATTGAGTTTGTCATTCAGATTCTGACCTCATTATGCGTGCCTTTATCGAGCATTGATGTTTGAGTTGATCCGATGCGTGTCATGGAACTTCCCTGCCTTGTAATGAGTATGCGTTGACGATTGACAGCGAGACCACAGGGATCACGAGACTGCTTTGTTGCAATGTGAGGACATTGTGCTGCATTCATACACACATAACTTATTCACGTCAATATGAAGATAAATTGAGGACATTATGCGATTTAAAAGTTCTTGAGAAGTGCTGATGGCTAAGACGAACCATCCAATGTGGGTTTGATTTGAACAATGTTGTTGCGGCAGACGTTGTCATAGTTCATGTGAAATCATTTGTTTAAACAGTGCAGTGTGATTCCGAGTGATGATGCAGTTCAAGCTAGTCTCCTCCCACGCATGTGAAAAAAGATGGATTAATTTAATGGGCACCACTGCCTGACCCTGATCCGGATTTCCTGACTTTGAAGCCTGACTTGCCATTTGATTGCAACGTTTCATTTTCCAATGTCTTCCAGTTCTCCGAGGGTACGCCTCGTTTTGACCCGGAAATAGATCCGGTCTCTAAATTTAGTTTTCCTCCAGAATTCATCACGCTGTTTTTTCGCGCCTTTGCAGGCATCCTTCCTCAAAAGAAAATGTTTTTATGGCGACACTTAATCAGTGCTGGCCCGGCCCACCACCGGTCGCTTGATCACGTGACCCCGCATGACCCGTCGGTCTCAGACGTCTGGGCGTGCCGATAGCAGCCGAGTACAGGACGTGGCGCTGAGCAACGGTGTATGGGACAACTGGTGGTTCATTTGGGAAATATCCGGGGCGCATGGCGGCCCTATGCGGACCTTCTGCCAGAGGCGATGACTCATTTGTTTTGCCTAAGTCATGACCTATCATTATTCGAGAGACAAAAACATTACCTAGCAATGGATGAACTGTCAGATGGACTAGTACCTCTTATTCCCCAGACGGCCATTCATTTGTCATATAGCCATTTGTCTTTATTTTATTTGTCACATAGCCAACAACTCGTCTTAGGGATTTTCCTGAAAACACCGTGTCATCCTTTTGCTGTCCGCGGTCAGTTTGTACCCGATAAAGTAGGACGTTGGAGCATCTCACGCTTTTTTATTAAGCAAAAATTAACAATATAATTTAACTAGCACCGGAAATGTTGTCTTGATACTTTACTAGAGAGGGCGATCTCAAAATAAATGCGTGTGATTAAGCCAAGAACTCGCCACCGGCTTGCAAATTGGAACCTACCCAGCACTCATGCAACGTTCAGGATTTACATGATTCTGACTTTCGAGATGGTAAGTTATACTTGAACACGTATGAATAGAGACATGCTCCTCAGATTACCATCGGCTAGGTGATGATTAGATTACCACATGATGACCTACTTCACATGTTAACAGATCGTA